>JAIPMN010019127.1:0-11160 GCA_020650975.1 Apostichopus californicus
GTACAGTGATCAATACCCCAATTGACTGTTTATAGGAGTATTCAGATGTTAATGCATTGCACCTTTGAGGACGAAAGTGTATTTTATCAACTTATAAACTTAAACAAATTGGTTAATGTGCATCTATGTACCCTTGTGCTTTAAATATAGTTATCTCGAATACGATAGTCACTAGAATGCTTAGGTTATGTTCCGCTTTCATGAGACAAACATGAATGTTCCTCTTGACTATCTGTTTAAATGTGCAATGGCAGACGCGGGTCTAGGAGGTGTGGGGATGCACACCCCCCCCATCACCCGTCTTCAACCCCACACAAATATTTCTGGTTCTTACCGCAACCTTGCGTATTGATCTTATTTAGGACCTAAGCTATAGCCTAACTTTGCCATAGTATGCACTACTGCACGACTAACATTTGTTTTTCCGGGAGATGACCTAAACACATCCTAACACTCCGCTTCATTTACAATGGTAAAATTGTTTTAAAACCAATGTTTGCAATCGCTGCGTTTGTGGTATTTGCCATAGAATGCACATTTTGACGTCTAAAGGGGAGAATCCCCCCCCCCCTACATGGGGGAGTCGGCTTCAAGGACCACATCAAACTTTCGCAATATGGTGATGACATCGCCATCTGGGCCAGTCCCAACCAGCCACTCGGAGCAGAGGAATACCTACAACGCTACATCAACCGAATACACAACTAGTGCAACCACTGGAGAATGGAACTCAACCCAACCAAGTCACAGATACTCTACATCGCCAAACACAACAGATTTTGGGGAAACCACATCTTACACTCAAAAATATCGTCATAACAGTCGCAAATCAAGTTCGCTTCCTGGGATTAATCATCGATAATTTCAGCCTCGGACACCACCGTCAAAACACCCTCAAGAAGTCAGACAACAAGTGAATCTACAACGAAGAATAGCCAGTTCATCGGAAACCCCAGAGCATCACCACTCACAACCATGAAGATTTACAAGATTTTATGTCACCGCATGAACTGTGAACTGCACTATTGTGGTGATTTTAGTCTCAAATGGCTGCTTTATCTGACTATAATAATCTTCACCCTGCAATTTCAATCTCCAGAAGCTTCCATAAACTTCCATTTCAAGAATAGTATATTGCACATCAATTGAAACGAGGAGATTATACATAACAGTACTGCTTCAGATAATCTATATGCGGTAAGCAACGCACCAGCCCTCCAGGTCTATTGTGCCACCTTAATGCGGCTGCTGAATGGTTAGTAATCCAGGGAGCTGTTTAATCTGAATAAACCAAGTGATTTAAGTATCGTGTGGGTTATTCTTTCTTTCGAGTTTTAGAAACATTATCTTTTGATCCTGTAACCACAACTCTTATAGAAAACTTTCAGTTGACTCTGCTGTACCGTCAAAACCATTACGGGATCAATAGTCTACGTGAAGCGATATTATTCGGGAATTTAACCTATAGCGTGCACGGGGGGTTTTATAGGGGAAAAGGCGAAACCAACTTCTTAGAATGCGACACGGTGACACCAGTACTATACCCGACACGAAACCATGTTTGAGCACATAAAGGGAACACATCGTGTCTGCATAGTAATTTTTTAGCTTTGTTTATGATCTTTATATTCATCAGTGCTTCTTTATACCATATAATATTGCTGTTAATAAGCATGTTTCACCCTCATGAAAGAATAGCAAGTTCAATAAATAGGGTCACCATACACGAGGGCAACATTGCACTAGATATATCGACAAGAAAGTTCACATTTCGTATCTTTTAAGACCATAGTTTCTTCGGTTAACATTAATGATGTCTATGAAACTTAAATTATGCTCAAGTGGCAAAATAAAAAGGTTTATACTTACAGTTTGTCCCTTTTAGGTCTCGTTGAAAGTTTAATCTTGTGCGGTTTCTCTGTTGTTGCCTAGCTGCTGTTAAGCACTGATATGGTTTGATGTGTTACCGAGAAGCCTCTTTTATTGCGGTTTAACATTTACATAGAATTAAACCACAGGGAAACAGCGGAAGTACATAATATGCAACGTGTTAAAGAGAATCCCATTTCGTAGACACTCTTTCGCTGATAGGCAGACTGCACCACACTTATGCGACATGGAACCGAGGATGAGAATAATTGCTGTGTTGAAATGATACCTTATTTTAATATTATAGTTAGTCAAGATTTCACCTTCGCGAGAGAGTACGTATCGGCTTCACCGCTTCACGCAAAAAAAATCGAACTACACTTTCTTTAAAAAACTTAAAGAACATAAAAGATTAAATCATAACATTGGTACCGGTGAAAGCACTCATTGAATACGAAAGTACATGCAGGCTAACCGAGAACTCCACGAAAGTACATGCAGGCTAATCGAGAACTCCACGAAAGTGCAGGCATGGTAACCGAGAACTCCAAGAAAGTACATGCAGGCTAAACGAGAACTCCACAGAAGTGCATGCAGGGTAACCGATAACTACAAGATAGTACATGTAGGCTAATCGAGAATTCCACGAAAGTACATGCAGGCTACTCGAGAGTTCCACGAAAGTACATGCAGGCTAATTGAGAACTCCACGAAAGTACGTACAGGCTAAACGAGAACTCCACGAAAGTGCATGCCGGCCAACCGAGAACTCCACGAAAGTACATGCAGGCTAATTGAGAACTCCACGAAAGTACATGCAGGCTAATGGAGAACTCCGTCCGCATAAGTCCGTGTGGTGTCTTCTCTGACAAACGACGCTGGGTCAGACGTTGCCAACTGTGACACCTTTCGGAACTAAGAGAAACATGTTCTCATTTTTATATTATTAAGAATAAAGCCATAACATATGACCAGTTAGCTCCCGAGCTCGGCTACGAATTCATACACCTTCAAAGCAGCTCTAGGTTTCCTCAAGGTGGTACTTTATCTGGATATAAGTCAACACTATTTCGTATGTCTGTTAATAGTTTGGAGGGTCACAGCTTCCAGAAAAATAATTTTGAATAGTTTTAGCAAGTTTTTTGCAGACGAAAGTTTAAACATTATGCTCTATAAGCCAACTGATTATAGAGGATAACAAATCAAAAGTAAATGAGATGTCCAATGAGAAATCCAAAATGTGACATATATAGAGCACGCACTCAATATAACATGGCAAGACAAGTCAGATCTAATTCAGAGTGACCCAGTTACATGTGCAAGACACTTTGATTACATGGTACGTAGATTTATCAATGATGTATTGCAGAGCTTATATCATCTAATTGGTGAGATGATTGATCACTTCTATATACAGAGTAGAATTTCAGCAAAGAGGTTCTCCTCACATTCACATGCTAGCATGGATCAGAGATGCCCCAGTGTATGATGATGCAACAAACTCTAAAGTAGAACAGTCCATTAACTAGTATGTCACATGCAAGAAACCACCACCAACTGCCAATCATTCAGTTAATTTGTCACACAGTCATGCAAAAACATGTAGAAAGAAAAGACAGGGTGTTTGTTAGTTTGGCTTTCCAATTCCACCAATGCCAAAGACGATGATTTTCACACCATTAGGAGATGTGACTAATGAAGACAAAGAACAATTGATGGTGAAATGCTATTTGGATGGCCTGAAGTTAGCAGATGATGTCTTTCAAGAGATGCTTCAAATCCTTGAAACCACAGACGAACAGTACATTCATGCCATTAGGTTCTTGTTGACATCTGCCATAGTGTTTCTACAAAGATCCCCAAGTGAGAAACGAGCTCTTTTAAGCAAGTGTGAGCACCATGAAAAAGTCACCATTTTTGAAAAATCGTAACTCAACTCTCTAACACCCTACAACCTTCATTTCAGTGTTAGAATGTAGCTTAGAACTAGAAGTTTAATAGAACACCAAAACATATGGGGATACAGTGGGTTTTTTTTGGAGGTCAAAGGTCAAGGGTTAAACGAAAATGACCGAAAAAGCTGAAAATGGAAGTCGAAATTGAAAACAAATCTGTCTCCAAAAATAAAAGTCCAACCGATGCTTGTTGCATTTGGAATATTGCCTTATGTGATTTGAACACATCCTGAGCATTTCAGTCCTTTTCCTAAGGCAGTTCCTTTAAAGTTTCAGAAAATCTACGAAATTTCGTTCACTTTGAGCCAAAAATCGTCGAAATCCGTTGAGTTTTGAGATAAATATGGCTGCCGAACGATACCCCCTCGAACTTCTGGTTTGGTAATTTCGCATGATCGGGATTCCCCGGCAAGATGTCCAATACTAAGTTCTGTCATTGCGCCCTCACTTTGAGAACAACGACTTCCTGAAAGTCAATGCGCACGTCATTTCAAAATTCATTTATTTATTTATTTATTTTGTTTGCCACAAAAGTACAAAGTGGAGAGAGTCTTCCATAAAGCTTAAAAGCTGAACAATGTGGAAGACTCCCTGAAGAAAGAAAAGAAAAGAAATTATATATGTATAAATACATATACATAAATATAAATAAAAATTAGATGTTCAATATATATATAGTCATTACATACAGGTATAATTTGGTAGTAGCTATTATTATATAGCTATTATTTCCTTACAAAACCACTTCTTAAAGGATGTGACTGACTCTTTAAATCGTTCGTTAAAAGATTACATGTTTTTGTTGCACGGTTTTGTAGGCTTAAAGTTCCAATGGTGGTATTGTAGAGATTATAGTGGGCATGATTGGCATGCCTCGTGTTATGATTATGTACATCTCTGATACTGGTTAAAAAATAGTCAAAGGCAGCCGGCAGTAATCCATTCCAGGTCTTGTAGGCAAATAATGCAAGCTTAACTTTAATGAGATCGTGCAATTTTAGTAAGTTGAGTTTCTTTAAGGAAGGTAGTAGTAAGGAGGCCTGGTCCCCCGTTACTAGAAAGGAGATAATGGCCTTCATTTGGGTTGCTGTTGCCATGAGTATTTCCTACAAAGTGATATGAGAGATTACTGGTTAACCCTTCCACTCCTAGAAACAGCATGGTTTCCGTCTGTAATGTCGTTCCGCATGATTCAAAGGTATTTGCAACTTGCGGATAACACTCTGATGGAAAGCTCTGTGATAAGTTGTACAAGGTACGACCATTACTTGATGCCTTAGTCACATCTTTCCCTCAGCACTATCACCCGGGCCAGAATCTCAGTCTCGATGAATAAATGCTCGGGACCAAGGCCCATTGCAGCTTCATCCAATACATGAAGGACAAGCCCACAAAGCGAGGAGTGAAATTGTGGGTCTTTTGTGACGCACAAGTTCGCTATTGTTTGAATTTCCAAGTGTACACAGGTGGTACTGGGGAGAAGGTATTGGGCTTCCGTGTTGTGAATGAGCTGATGACTCCGTACCTGGGTAGAAATCATCATCTTAACACTGATAATTTCTACACTTCTCCAGAGTTACCGGCTCACCTGCTCAGTCACAACACTCTGGTAGCGGCACATTTCGCCAGGACCGCCTCCAAATGCCAATGCGAATGACGACATCTGTCCAAAACTTCGAGGCCATTGAATCCATTTTCCTCAGTAGCCACATGACAGCTTGTAGGTGGAAGGACAAGAGAGGTGTGTTCTGCTTATCTACAGTTCATGGTAACGCAATGAAAACGATTACCCGTAGAATGAGGGTTACTCGTGGTAAACTAGAAGAAGTTCAGAAACCAGCAATGATTTGTGACTACAACACCCAATTGGGTGGTGTAGATGTGTACGAACAACTCTTTTCATATCATCCTATACCACGCCGGTATTAGCGATGGGGGACAAAGGTATTTTGGCGATTGATTGAAATGGCACTTGTATATGCATATGCACTTTCGCAGCTGAAGCAGGAAGGCCGTATCCCTCCGAATAGTCACAAAATTTTCAGAATACGACTAGCTGATGAATTAGTTGCATCCCACCGAGAGAGCTACGCCCACTCAAGTCAAAGTCGGCAAATTCCAAGCATTTGAAACACGTCAACGATCCACAAATTTTCATTGGCAGTAAAAAACGCTGCGTTGTTTGCAAGGATAACGGCCGAAAAACCGTTCAGGGTTGTGGCAGTTGCCTGCACTTTGGTACCAATGAAGGCAGACCATCGTGCATCTGCCTGTATCATCGAAACATAATTACACCACAACCTATTCCAAAACCCACCAATTTCTCTCCTGACTGCTTCAACTCCCAAAGTGAAATCAAGTTCCATTTCCATCAATCATCTAAATTCTGTTCGTACACCTTCTTCTAGTTCAACAATGAATTTCACTGCGCTCCCATTTTGGCTATGATAATCACTACACATGCTCTTGGTCTTTACACTTGTAAAGACTTGGAAGTTTGAACCCTCGTTTTTGTACATGATACTACTGATGGTCGGTAGTAACATTGAGGATGAGAGATTACAACTGGAACCATTCTTTCTAGGTGAGTTAGAGTTTTCTAAAATGGCACTAAAACCCAGAAGTATTGTGATGGACTTTGTCCTTGTCATTGAAGTCCATACCAATACTTTGATGCCTCTCCCCCTTTGTTAGTTGAGCTAAATATGGGTCTGCACTGTTTATCGCTGCTCTTGGAACTCTTTGGTCATTGCTCAGGCATCTTGGTGACCACGTTAGCATCATGATTGAACTGGAAACCTCATCACCACGTCAGCATCATGATTGAACTGGAAACCTCATTACCACTATTTGTCTCGAACTGAACAATACTCTTATTATCTCATTCAAACGAAGGCATGGTTCGATGTCAAATTTGACCAATAAAAGTGGGCAGAGCCTAACATGTGTACAAATATGAAAATTGTCATAACTCTGTCATTCCTCAAGGTATTGTAAAAAATTTGGTCTCATTAGAAAGAAAATCTCCAGGAAATGCTTTTTCATCTATGGAATCAAGTTGACTGATTTGTGTGGGTGTTTAGGCATTGAATATCAAAAAGAAAGATCTGCTGAGGAAATTCAAGATGAAACTAAATTTGATGACAACAGTGAAGATTAACCCAATTTGGAAGAACATGGGGCTAACACAACTTCCATAAAGGCAATGATGTTGATTACTGCAGAGATCAATTGATGTTGTTCTTGCTTGGCGAAAGGAGGCAGAGCTTGTAGGGTTATTTGAAACATACCAGGACAACTACCACTCCTAAGAAGCAACCATCAAGGAAAAGGGAAAAAATACAATCAAAACAGTGATGTTATTGATGTTGCAATAGAGTCTTTAGATAATGAAGATGAATGTACTAACCAAACTGTTGCATAAAATACTGAACATGTAGAACAGATAGATAGAGACAAACTGGAAAAGGCAGATCAAGAAAGACCACTTCAGCCACAAGAGATATATAATATCGCTCAGGACATTGGTGTATCTGTTAACACACCAAAGACAGAGGAATTACTGCAACCGCGTCTACCTGATTCTGACTATCATTCTATTGTTAACAGTCTCAATGTAAAGCAAAAAGGGTATTTCTAAAATGTACTTCACTGGTTTAAAACAAACAAAAAACCAATGTCCACATTTTTGACTGGAGGTGCAGGTGTATTTAAATCACAAGTACTCAAAGCCCTCTATAATTCACTCTTGAGATGCTTCTCAACTGTGCCTGGTAATAACCCTGATGACACTAACATACTTTTGATGGCACCAACTGGTAAGGCAGCTTATGGAATTAAAGGTAACACAATACACAGTGCTCTGGGAATACCAGCTAGCCAAAGTTTTCACTATAAGGCCTTAGCTTCTGACAGATTCAACTCTATGCAAGTCAAATACCACAGTTTGAAAGTGGTTTTTATCGATGAAGTATCTGTTGTTGGTAATGGATTGTTGAAATACATTGATCAGAGGCTACAACAAATAATGAGTACCGAAACAGTGTTTGGAGGTGTTAGCATCATTGCTGTTGGTGATCTATTTCAACTGAGGCCAGTATTTGATAGATGGATATGTAATGATTTGAGCATGGATTATAGCCTTTATCCACCAACCTATGGAAAGACAACTTTACAGCATTTGAAATGGATGAAATCATGCGACAAAAAGATGACAAAATGTTTGCCATGGTTCTGAATCGTTTGAGAGAAGGAAACCACACAAAAGAAGACTTGATAATGTTAAAGACCAGAGAACTCCCCTTGGAAGTCATAGCAACAAATGTTACTCATTTATTTCAAACAAACATTAAGGTCAATACACACAACAATGATGTGTTTGCTTGTGAGAAAGTGAAAAGGTTCAAATTCTTTCACAAGATATTGTTACAGGAGATGTGACAAAAACAGTGAAAGAAAAGCTTTTGCACCATATTACCAATAACCCACGAAAAACAGTGGGTTTGTTCTATGAGTTGTCCCTTGAAATTGGACAAAGAGTAGACTTGTGTTTAAACGCGGCAGTTGATGATGGATTGATTAATGGAGCTTCGGGTGCTGTCAAATATATTGACCAACATCATGAAGGAAAAGTCATAATTGTTTGGCTACAGTTTGATGACCCAGCTCTGGAAAAACTCTATAGGCATGCTAAGAAATATTTACTCACTGATGTCATTCCATCAACATGGACTCCAATCACAAGAGTGTCAAGGCAGTTTAGAATTGGCCGAAATCAAAATGCTGAGATTTAGCGCAAACAGTTTCCACTTCGTCCACCTGCTGCAAAAACCGTTCATAGATGCCAAGGTGATACCCTAAATGAAGTAGATATAGATATGTCAGGGACTAAGTCTCAATGTCACATTCGCTATGTTGTTTTAAGTAGAGTTACATCATTGAACGGCCTTTTCATTCGCAGCCGTAATCCGTCAACAATTAATGTAGATTCATACGCTTTGAAAGAAATGAATGAACTTAGAACTGCTAGAGCAATGTAGACATGCATGTCTTCTTTACATCCCACTAAATACGCTATTACAATCCTACATAAAAATGTAAGATCATTGATAAAACATATGCCTGATATCCAGAATGACAAATCAATCCTTTCAGCTGATGTCCTTCTGTTTACAGAATGCCACCTCTCAAGAAAAGAAACTGTAGAAAACATACAAATAATAGGTTGCGCACTATTTACAAAATATTCAACAACAGGATTCCACAATACATTCTCCATATGGCACTGTGGTTTACACAAGAAGCAACAATTACATTACAAAACAGGAAACATTTAAGTTTAATCAAATTGAAATAACACTGACAACAATCGGCAACTCTAGCTCAGAAATCCAAGTTATTACCTGTGAGTATTTTCTACAAGCCCTGACACACTTATTTAACTTCATCAATGCATCACTGCCCACTGCTGTCGCAGGAGACTTCAATGTTGACTTTTTTCAAAACACATCAGATAAACAAAGAGTTTTCTCTTTCTTTATTGACTAACTGCATTTTTCACCACTACTTGATGTTCCAACAACTGACTGCAACTCATGTTTAGACCATATTTATACCAACATCTCCTCTGCTGTTGTAACTTGTGGAATTTTAGAAAGCTTTTACAGTGACCACAAAGCTACATGGATCAGGTTACACAGTAAACAATAGATCACCAATTGTAGGCTCAAACTTCATGCTTGCAAAGATAAACTTAACCAGTTCCTCCTTATCAGCTATGAGAAATTATGATGTGAGCTATACACATGTATAATCTTGTATCATACTATTTGTTCCAATGTGTTGATAAATCTCTTCTTTCTTATTCAAAACATATTTTCCTGCCATCATTGTCCTTGTAACAGCACCTTCATTCTGTTTTCTGCCACATGCTCTTGTGCAGTGCTACATTGAATATCCATTTTTTTATTCTTAATTGCAGGAAAATCTCCATTAAGAAACATCCGTTGTAAGCTGGATACTTGACCAAAAAGATGATAGTTTGATTCATTATGTAATCAACACAGCCCAAACTTTTCTCAATGGATTTTCCAATTTAAATGTTTTATTTCAAATCTTCAAAACATTGAGTACAATAGCCCTTTTGTTTTTTGTGTATAGCAACGTACAGTAGACTGACCTGTGTTTATCATGCCATAGTGTTATTGTATCAAATAGTGGTTCGGGCCATTTCTATTGTAACAGCTACTTCTGGTTATACTAACAACCAGAAGTCTAGCTGCACTGAAGTCTTCGAAACCTCAATGCATTTTGCATTCTGGTTTATTCCTTGCCAGAGGCAAAAGGAATCTATGCGATATTGATGGCATGTATGTTTGTGTGTGTATCTGAGACATATGCTTGTAAAGACGGTAACTCAAAATGTTTATGATGGAGTAACTTTATGCTTGGTTTGTGGATCTTTCTTATTAATGCAAGAACTTTATAATTGTATGTGGTCAAAGGTCAAAGGTTTTTTGAGGGTCAGTAGAGGTCAACGTCTGGAGACCTTGTGAACATGATAAATCTAAACGTACTACTTTGTTGAACTTCATATTTGGTATGAAGATCCAGCTTTGTGAGTACAACCACCTTATTGAAGTTGATGGAGGTCAAACGTCAATTGATGTCAACAGAGATCGAAGTATGAAAACTCTGCAAACATAACATATAAAAGTGCGACTTGGTTGCCGTTCATATGTGGTATGTACCGTCCACATGGTGAGTGCAGGGATCCTTTTGAAACCAATAGATGTCAAAGGTAATTTGACGTCAACGGAGCTCACAATGTGAGAACCTTGTGAACATGATAACCAACGCAAGATTTGGATGGACTTGGTATGTATGATCCACCTTATTGAGTACAATATCCCTATTCTTCTCTGTGAATGTCATTTGAGGTCAACGTTTTTGAATTTTGTAAGCATGCACCTGATATATCAAAAGGTGCATCTTTGTGGAAGTTCATTCTAGGTTAATATAAGTCTGAGAGCCGTGAAAACATAATTACAGCAAAAGAAACGCTTTGTTGATGGACTTCTTACTTGATAGTTAGGTCCGTTTTTGTGCAAGAATCTTTCTGATCAGTAATGGTCAACACATGAGAATCTTGTTGGAAGTGTTACTGTGTAATGCTCTCATACGAAATGTGACAAGGAAACACTATGCCTGGTTTCTGGTTCCATTCCACCCCCCCTTTTGTGTTTTTGTACAGGTCAAAACAAGCTCGATCTTTCAGAAAAGTACTGACAATGATGAAAGAGTGAAGCAACTAATGGGCAGAGGTCTTCCTAAGGCA
>JAIPMN010019128.1:0-24000 GCA_020650975.1 Apostichopus californicus
CATATATTTATTTATTTATTTATATATATTTGAATTGTCAATTAACGTAAACAATGAAACAATGAAATAATTAATTTCTCTCCGTCTCATAATTAATGTTCAACTAAAACGCTGTAGAAATACTTTAAGATTAGAAAAGAAAAAAAATGATAAAGTGTATGGCCTTAACAGACACCTTTGGTCACTCATTAAGTTCAAACAATGATTGGACATTCTGAAGAGACTAAGTTTAATGTTGAATTGCCGTGTGGTCTACGTGACGAAAAAGTGCAAACAATCATCTTCAAGTTGCACTATTTTTCATTATTCAATATATCTCAATTGTCAACAATTTCTGGAGGGGAAGGGGACACCCCCTCCTCTCGTACCCCTTCCCCGGCGATCGTTTGGCGATCGCACTTTGCTCGTGGTTCGCCATACTCATCTCAATATCTGTGGATCACCACATCCCCCTAATGTCAAAAAGAAATATACGCCACTGTTAACCCTTATCCCGGTGTGTTTATTTGTATACACGCGCAGCGTGGGTAGTGCCTTGCTATAGATACAAGATGAGGAAAGTTCGTTGTGACCTTTCCATAAACGGTACCATGTGTATAGGGTATTGTAATTAACACGGTGCATTGGAACAGCAGTGTGCAGGCAATAAACTTGTAGTCCTATAGGCTATTAGTATTTAATCATTGCCCAAGTACTCAAATATTTACTTTCCATATATTTAACTGAGTACAAATAACGAACTTTGAACACAAAATCATATTTGTAGGCTCTCCGCGTCACAGCTATAGCTTCTTGGACACGTTGTAACCGATAAGTGGATGGAAATTACCCGAATCAAATGAGGAACCACTTCACACCCCCTTTCCATCCACATCTCCGTCTTCCTCCTCTCCTTCTGCTGTTGTAAGCTCGAAACAGTATCCTAAAAAATATTAAAAACGACTGTTTTCAAAATTCTACAAAATGGAGAAGACAAGTTTATCTAAATTGTTATCATTCTTGGTGACGTACATGGACTGTTGGACTTGAAGTGTTTGAATAAAGCAATCAGCTCGTGCTAAAACGAAACTACGGCTAGTGCATGGCTAGTCCAAAGTGCTAGATAACGTCAGTGTTGGCTAGGAACAGTTGGAATTAAGTATTAAAGCAATAGAATACATATATTGAAGGTTTATCTTGAAACCCGGTATACTCTGCACAGGGCTTACCATGTTAATTTTATTTATTGTGTCCCAATGGGAATGGAAGTTTAGGCTGACTCATAGAAGAACGAAGTTCATACAGGAAGCTCGCTATCTTTCGCCTGCATGTGCACTGACACATACAATGAACCAATTTATGAACATATTTTCATCCACTGTATTTACTCCCGTTTGAATTGCCCAACCTTACTCCCTCCCCAACTTATCCAAAAGACCCAATACACTCTGATGTGAAACACTTCATCTCCTTATTTTGTCAGGTTTCTATTTTGAATAATAACGGAAAACCATATAGAATTTTCCAATATTCCGTTATCGGATCAGACTATATGTAGGACCGTTGACCACACCAGTCGGCCGTAACTATATATGAAAGACGCATTAATATCATTCGTGTTTTACTGACTTATGTTGGACTTCTTAGACGACAAATAATAGTGACCCACTTGCTCAGTGGAAGACAGATTGAGGAAGAGTGAGTTAAATATCTCAGGCTATGTGATTAACTCGATGATCTGTAGACTTTACAGACAGATCAACTGTATTGATGTTACGCCAACCCACCCTCTCCCTCCCGTCCTCTCCCTCCCCTCCACCACCCCTCCTCTCCCTCCCTTCCTCTCCCCCCTTTTTGAAGGTCGATGTTTTTAATTAAGTACGTAATAAAATTCAAGATAACACTCAAATAGGTTCAATATAACAAAAAGCAAAATCTCACCGAACTGCTTTAAGTTCAATATTGACTTAAAAATCACGCGATATGGTTTATATCTAAGAGGCCAAGGGTTAGTGGGCGTGAATTATTTTTTTATTCCTTTGCTAGATACCAGCTCAGATCAAGCCTGCCGTCCTCTCTTACTATAGCAGTTGTCCATCCATTACCTGTTTTGTGCTCCACGTGTGATCGTTTATTATCTTATATTCAGTTGAGAACTTGCTTCATCCTCTGATCAAAGTCACAGCATTTCGTTTAAATTTTTCAATTATCTCAAAGGGCCCTCTGTTTGAAATTTTTGTTATCTCTGCACGCTTCGTTGACCTGCCAGTGACTCTGCATAAAAACGGATCGAATTATATCAAGAACAAGTATATATTCAAGACCTTGCGAAGAATATTAGCTGTTCCTCACCTACACCTGTCTAACACAGACGTATGTCATTGTAAGTAAAATAAGAACATTTATGAATTTCTATCAACAGCACTGAAGTGTAGGGAAATATAATAGCTAAATTGAATAACAGGCCTGTACGGGACATTTTGAATAAAAATTTAAATTTCTTTAAAGAAACTCTCCACTTTTGACCATCGTATACGTAATAACGTGAATTTATCATTTTCTCGTCTTTTTCGCAATCCAGCATAAATTAAATATAACTGTAACGTAAATTCCAGATTGATCGTACACAGTGTGATTTTAGAATCGGGGATGACCAGAAACATAATTTCATCCATCATATTAATTCAAGGGTGCTTGTTAAACATCAAATGAGGCCACAGCATTCACCCAAAAAGAAATCTTCTTTCCGTTCTGTTTATCTCTGTATTAATTCCGATATTCCTCGATAAGAATTCTTTTTTTTTTGGAAAGTCATATTTGTTTCTTAAGAAATTTTCTAATTTTATTCGCAGATCAGGACTCCCGCTGCATTAATATAATTCTCGTAGAACTAATTAAGCACATGTCAAAATGGCCACCACGAAAACCTCGTAAGTATTATTATTTGTTTTATCAAAGATCCAAATATGTATATTCTTGGCAAATATACTTGACAGTATAAGAAAAGTATTGATTATTTGTTTACTCTACAATCACCTAAAAATATACAAGCAATGTTGTATGATGAAAACCTTTCGTAAAAGAAGTCCGTTGCATAAATGAAATGTTCGTTCGCGAGATAACTCCTGAAATGGGGGGGGGGGGTGGATCAGTGTCGAGGAGGTGGGGTGGGTGGGGGGGGGGAGGACATCACGGTGTCGTTGCATTGAGGAGGAAAAGAACGAAGCCATCTCAAGTCGCGGATAAAATGGATCCTCTCTGCATTCTGTGCCACAAATTCCATTATTTTAATATGACTACGAAACAGCACCTTACGATTGATTACTTTAATTTATCATGAAAAGGGCACTTAATGATTACACTTTTCTTAAATGTCTCAACAAAAGGACATTTTTTAAAAATGTCAAAGTAAGGTATTACAATGACAAAGTAAGGTATTTGTCCAAGATGTGCTTTTCTAATCTATGAAACGGGGCACTTCTTAACGTTAACGTTTTTGTTACAAAACAGGAGGAACGTATCACCTCGGATGCACAGCATCGGGTCAATCGCCCCTGGATATAATACAAATTTTATAGAGATAAAATAATATGTTTTGGTGGAGTTATTAGAAGTTTAAAACAGTGGACTAACATTAAGATTTAGCATTGCACTGAGGCGCCGGCGTCATCGATCTCTGAACCCTTAAGTGAGCATTCCAGGGTTTTAGCATATTCTGAAGGTAAATATTTTTGAAACATATGTAGCTATAGAGACTAGAATATATCAAAGAACTCAAAACTAAACTTCTGTCTGAAGTTATCCCGTGAAAACTTTACACCAAGTTGATTTTCTTTAATAGCGCCCTCATTTTTCATTAGCGGAGCCCTTGATAAAGTTAGCTTTCTTGAATAGCTCCACCATTTACAACTTGTGGGTGTCTAATTGTCTCACATATTTTGGCGCTTAGCGTAAATGAATAAGAATGTACTGCATGTGGTCAACACGCAGCACAAGTTGCATTTAGAAAATTACATCAGTACATACATATGATAACGATGAATATTGAAGATGAATAAATCGTATTCAAGCAAACTAACTAAAACCTATTCAATTTCATAAATTTGACTGAAACTGCCGGTTTTTAACTGTGTTAACTTGTTATATTGTGAAAGGAATATTTTGATATCGGTACACAGAGTAATTACTCTGCATTGTTTTTCTTCATTCTGAGTTTCATTTCGACTTTAATAGGATATTTTAATATGAATATTTGGTTCGGTCAATTTTTGCAATTCATAGCACTTTTTACTCCGCTTGCCAAATATACATCCATGTGGCGCCATGTACTTCCTTCACGCTCATGCGCAAGAGTGTTCTTCTAAACTATTGTAAGTCATTGTACTATAGGCCAGTTTCCTTATTATTAACATTAGGCCTTGAACGTCACATTTTCGAAGGTTACTATGTCGGTTAATTGCTCTGGACAACTGCCATTGTGTTTCACGACTTTATAATTCCATTGTATTAATTATCAATAGATATTTAAAGTTTCAGTACCCTTCATAAGGCCTAGCGACTTCGAAGTCTGAGCGATGTTCATCAACATTCCGTCGATCAAAAAATCACTCTAAATTCTTCGTTACCACGGATACAAGCTTTCAACCCTGACCCTATTTTTCACTTTTTGCCTTCCACACACACAGCGTACATACAACGATACCAAGATTCACTGTACAAGATGGCAACCAGGTGTTGTACATGGACGTGCTCGATACTGGCCGTTTGGCAGTCGCTGGAAATAGCAGCAAGAAAAAGAACAGTTTTATCGATCTGTTTATGTTTAAAGTTGATCCTGATTCTCAGGAAAAACCGTTATTATGGACGTCAGAGCCCTATTTTTCTGAGGAATTTACCGAGTTTGGTTCAACATGGCGGTCTGTTTGTTTACTGGATGATCGTCTGTTTTTAACGTGTTGTGAGGATACGATAGCATTGTACGATAGTAGTAATGGCGGTCTGGTCAATCAAGGGAAGTTTAACGGTGAAGCCAGGTGTATGACAACCAGAGATGGTTTAGTGTATGTCGGTTTATATGGATCCAGTAAGGTGATTGTCTTAGATGCGAGAGAATTGAGAATAAAGAAGACAATCACCTTAACAGAATTAGAAGGAGACTATCCCTTTGATATAACAGTTAGTAATAATAAACTGTTTATCTGTACTGCAGGCCGGTATAGAGCTTTAATGTATAATAGTGAGGGAGAAATAGAACAGGAATATACAAACACACAGTACAGAGATGCATTGAGTATAACAGTCAGTAAAGAGAAAGGATTAATATTTATATTATGGGCTGATGGTGGGGGTAGACAAGTTGTTGTTTACTCTCTCTCTGGGGGTCATTCTTCCATCTCTGGGGGTCATTCTTCCATCTCTGGGGGTAATATCTTGGCTTCTGTTAAAGTTCCTGATGATTACTGGAGAATCAGGATCAATAATAACATAAACAGATTGTTTTTGGTTACTACAACTGGAGAAGTCTATGAATATCACACAGTGAGTACTAATTCAGGATATATAGGCCTATGGTAAAAATTAGGAATATTTATCACTTTTATTAAAGCAATCCTTTGATTGAAGCTCAACAAATTGGGTATCATTCTCTGCGAACAAGTGACGAGAAAACACTCTTAGATGTTTTGAGATCTATTTTGCAAAATTTAATGAAAAATAAGGGCACAATTTTCCTTTGGGATTTGCTGATTCTGGTAAGGTTGTCATGGAAGTGGTTTGTACTGTCAATGGAAAATTAAAATTGGTTTTCCTTATTTTCTCAGTCTTAATTGCTTCAATAATAAAAAAAATTGTTACTGGTGAATGCGGAATTTTATTGTTAACACAAATATCACATGTTTGTTAAGATGGAGATCAAAATGGTGGAAAAGTAAGTGCAATTTATTTTTTAAATTTAGGCCATTGGATTCTTGATGCCTTTTGCAATAATAGAGCAACATACAAAATTTGGGAAATATTTGTTCTTATTTTCTGACTATACAATCTAATAATTTTTACAAATATGATACTAGTGAATGCGGAATTTTATTGTTAACACAAATATCACTTGTTTGTTAAGTTGGAGATCAAAATAGTGGAAAAGTAAGTGCAATTTTTTTTTTTAAATTAGGCCATTGGATTCTTGTTGCCCGTTGCAGTAATAGAGCAACATACAAAATTTGGGAAATATTTGTTCTTATTTTCTGACTATACAACCTGCTAATTTTAACAAATATGATACAAGTGAATGCGGAATTTTATTGTTAACACAAATATCACATGTTTGTTAAGATGGAGATCAAAATGGTAGAAAAGTAGGTGCAAAATTTTATGAAAAATTTAGGCCATTGGATGCTTGTTGACTTTACAATATTAGACTACTTAGAGTAACACACAAAATGTGGAAAATATTTTTTCTCTTATTTTCTGAGCTTACAACCTGCTAACTTTTACAAAATTGTTACCAGTGAATGCGGAATTTTATTAAGAACACAAATGTTACATGTTTGTTAAGAGGGAGATCAAAATGGTAGAAAAGTAGGTGCAAAATTTTATGAAAAATTTAGGCTATTGGATGCTTGTTGCGCTTTGTATATTAGAGCAACACACACAGTTTGGAAAACATTTTTCTTATTTTCTGAGCATACAATCTGCTAATTTTTACAAATTTGGTATAAGGGAATGTGAAAAATTCTATATAATGCAATAAGTGCTATTTTTAGGGGCAAAGATTTCTATAATGAATATCTGGGCCCAACATTCTATGAAAAGTGGTGCAAAATTAACATTGCATGACATACAGCTCAGACAAAAAAGTGAAGTTCCTTTATCATTAATTTTGGCTCTCAAATCTGCTGAAATATACACATTTGACAAACTCAATGCAAACTATTGTTAAGAACACAACAGGTTCAATTTTCCTTGAAATGAGGTAAAATTAAAAAAAAATTAAGGGTAATATTATTATCTTAATTTAGGCCATAGTGATAAGTTCTATTGGCACTAGTGTACATGTATATATAGCAAATACTGCAGTGATGATACCTTGATTTGATGACAGTATTTAAGTCTCCATAAAATGGTATGATACAAGCTTCCTTCTGTTTTTGGGTGAAGGGTGGTTTACTTAGGTGAAAATTAGTCAGAAATGCAGAGAAAGTAATGTGTTACTGCAGTGTCTTCCTGTCAATTTTGTGACAATATACATCACTTTGTGTAAGTGAAGATACACTATATCCTGCTCAATTGTCTTAATATGCAGTACATTAATCAACTTTAGTAAAGATCCCCATTCATTAGAGGGCTGTCACCAAGCACACAGTGTAACATACATGCAATTGCTATGCACATGGATGCAATGTGATCAATGCTACCCATGCATGAGAAAACATTACCACATGTCAACCAGTGTAAGAACAATAGTCTTCCTGTAAAAGGCCTTTTTGGTTCCTTGCTGAAAGCAAAGGAACCTATGTATTCAGGTAGGCTGGTGTCAGAGCGCGTGTGTGTGCGTGGGTGTGTGTGTGGCGCCTTAGCTTGTATGCACGATAACTCAACAAGGGAAAGTTGGACTTTACTCAAACTTGGTATATAGATCCGCCATTGTGAGAAGGTATGCCCTATTGTTTCTGTGAAGGTCACCAAAGGTCAGTTAGAGGCCAAAAACCAAAATATTGAAAACAGCAATAACTCCCATTGACAGGGTCTGACATGGTTGATATTAAATTTTGGGAGTAGTTGTGAATGGGGTGAGGGATCGTTTCCAAACATAACGGTCATGTGATCGAAAGTCAACAAAGGTCAATTAGTGGTCAAAACTAGTACATTTGCACTAATTTGAGAACAAAATGTCTGTGACGGTTGGGAGATACGCTATTGTAATCCAGAAGTCGACCCGCATCTAGGTGACCTTTGATCTCAGGTTGACCTCCAGTTATTTGAATTTTCGTGGCCATAATCTGATCTCGCGATCCAAACTGTCCATAGTTGACCCCTGTGCGACCTTTGTGTGCGAAGTTATGTTATAAAAATATAAATAAGTACAGTTAGGATGGTTGTACAGACTTGTCATGTTGCTTTTTGGAATCAGTGTGTCAAACTACATCTGACCGTGAGGTCAAAAGGTCAAATCTTGAAAAATATGCTCATTTTAGGAGATACAGGGCAAAACAAAAAACTTTGTCAGTATTTTGATATATGATAGAGCTCTTGCTGCTCTATAGAGGAAACCAACTCCCGCTTCAATCGGACACCCAGTTCTCAAGTTATGACGGGCCAAAGGTTGGATGTGATACCTTATTAGCAATAACATTGTGTGTGTACATTGGAGCACATAACAAATTTAGGACAGATTTCACATCATCGAGTAGAACATTTTTGGTTCATTGCTTTTTGCAAAGCATGGAACCTATGCATTCAACTTGGCGTGTGTGTATGTGTGTGTGTGTGTGTGTGTATGTGACGCTTGGCTTGTGTACACGATATCTCAATAAGGAAATGATGTATCATGATCAAACTTGGTTGGTGGATAGCACATAGTAAGAGGGAGATACCTATTGTTTTTGGTGCCCACAAAGGTCACCAAAGGTCAGTTATGGTCCAAAAACCCAAAATTGTAAAACTGCAATAACTCCCAGTGCCAATGTGCGACAAGGTTGATATTTTGGGATAAGTTGTGAACTGGTTAGGGGGAACATTTTGAAACTTAAAGGTCATGTGATCCGAGGTCACCAAAGGTCAATTAATGTTAAAAAACAAGTATTTTTGCGATAACTTGAAAACCGAATTGTCCGTTAGGGTTGGGAGTTGCTTCAATGTAATCCAATTGTCGACCCGCATCTGGGTGCCCCTTGACCTCAATTTGACCTCTGGTGACCTTAAAGTGTTTTGGAGATTTTTACAGTTTCGATGCTACTTTTAAATGTCAAAGGTACCTTCTGATCATAAATGTCAATAGATTGACCCCCGTGTGACCTTCGTGTGCGAAGTCGTATGGGGTCAAAGTTTTCGGTCGGAGTTAGGATGGCTGTACAGACTTGTCGTGTTGATTTTTGGAATCAGGAGATCAAACTACATCTGAAACTAAGGTCAAAAGGTCAAAGTCACATTAAAAAAATGTGCTTATTTTGGGAGAAAACGGGCGAAAAAGAAATGTTTGCTTTTGATGCTAGATTTGGATATGAAAGGTACCTTCCGATCAGAAATGTCAATGGGTTGACACCCGGTGAGCTTTGTGTGTGAAGTTATACGAGGTCAAAGTTAATTTTCAGACATTTAATGCAATAACTCCCAGTGCCAAGGTGTGACACGGTTGATATTTTGGGACAAGTTGCAAATGGTATAGAGGAATATTTTCAAACTTAACGGTCATGTCATCCGAGGTCACCAAAGGTCAATTAATGTTAAAAAACTAGTATTTTGGGGGAGAAAATGGGCAAAGAAAAAAATGTTTGAATTTTTATAGTTTTGATACTATATTCCCATCTCACCAATCAAAAATGTTAATGGGTTGACCCCAGGTGACCTTTGTGTGTGAAGTTATATGAGGTCAAAGTTCATTTTTAGACATTTAATGCAATTAACTCCCAGTGCCAAGGTCTGACACGATTGATATTTTGGGACAAGTTGTGAATGGGTGGTGGAACATTTTCAAACTGAATGGTCATGTGATTTGAGGTCACCAATGTTATCATATCTGTTGACCCCCTTGAAGGTGACCTTATATTTCTTACATTTTCGACGCCATATTCAGATCTCAAAAGTGCCTTCCAATAAAAAATCCGACCACAATTTGTGATCACAAAAGTGTTGGCTATATATAGTGTTGGTTAATTTATGGGTACATGTAGGACCACAATTACTTGGACTATTTGAGCCCAATCTTGCTATGATAATATTATGTGTATTGTCATATACCCCTACGCAAGGAACCACAGTGCCCTTGGGCTCTTGTTGATAAAAACCATCAGGTCATACAAGGTCATTCAAGGTCATTCAATGTTGCTTATATGTGCAAAAACTGCCAACTTATGCGAATTTTGCAACAACTTCTAGTCACCAAGTCTGACATGGCTGATATATTGGGACAAGTTGTAAATGTAGTAGGGGTACGTTTTCCAACATAACCATTATGTGATCCAAGGTCACAACAGGTCAATTATGGGTCAAAATGTTTTTTTGTTGTTGTAATAACTTGTGAAACTCCCACTGACAGGGTCTGACATGGTTGATATTTTGGGAGTAGTTGTGAATGGAGTAAGGGATCATTTCAAAATATAAGGGTCATGTGATCCAAGGTCAACAAAGGTCAATTAGGGGTCAAAAACTAGTATTTTTGCAATAACTTGAGAACAAAAGTTAAAAGAAAAAAATGGGCAGTCTGAAAAATCAGTCCATCCATTGTCAGCTTTGAATACTTTTAATTTATCCGGATTTCAGAAATACATATATAATATTGCAGTTAAAGGAACTCAGGTTAACCAAAATCACATTATCAACACCATCATATTAAAATAAATCCATCATTTGGAATATGTTGTTGCCTCAATGCGTCAATTTTCTACATCTATTTTGTTTTCCGCTACCAAATATATATTAATTTTGTTTTTGTTGTCTTTTGTTATAGAGTGACATCTTTACTTTTGAAAACTTCCTGATGCACTCAGAGTCATTGATTGAGAAAGATGACTGTCAGAAGCTACTTGACTACTTTGAAGTTCCAGCTAAGGAATCAAAGGACATTATTGAGAGTGATGCACCCTTTTCTTCCCTTGTCCACCATCTCAGAGAGGCAGGGATGGTTTCTGTTGATGACATCAGCCATTTAATGACAGCATGCTCTGACAAAGGACTAAGTCAATTGGTGGCAGTATTGACTGTCTACCAACAAGTTCAAGGTACAGTATGTTTATATCAGAGAGTTTAACAAGTTACATATGTTATGAATCTCGAAACATGCCAACGCATTGCCCACACAAAGAATAGATGCGATTTGAGGTAATATACCATTGCATTAACTTAACTTAATTAACCCATGGTTGATAGAAGAAGGACCCTCCATCAATATCCTTTGATACAAATAACGTGATAAATGAGTTGGCAAGGATTGAATAACCTAATGGCCTGTAATGTACATCAAATCCAGAAAGAGAATCCAATTTGGATGTTCAGAAGTGTAATTATTCCACACTACAAGTTTCATACAATGTCAAGGTCTTGCACTACACTCTGCATACTGTAAGTCTGTTACTGATGGAATATAGATATACTCAAAAGTTTGATTCGGGGATATGTTCAGACAAGATTGGTAAAATTTTGGAATTTCCACTCCTTTTAAAATTTTGTAATTTAATATCCTTGAATTTGATATATTGGAGGATCATTGAAGTGACTTGATTTGTTCAATTGCTCAGAATCAGGGCGAGAATCAACACCAAGGGAAAGTGAAAGATTTGCATGGTCACCTCAAATAACATGCTAATTTTGATCAAATGTGAGCTCACTAACTTTGGTGCAAGTTTGTCACAATATTTTCCTGGAAGTTTTTACTGCATAAATTATTAACATACATTGTACTGTGTTTATTTACATGACTAAATTTCTTGGGTGGAAGACAATCTTTAACCATGTTTGTATCTTATATGGTTGTTTCAGTTATCCAAAAAGTACTCAAAGATCAACTAAAGGCATTAGAAGACAAAAGGCTGGAACTCTCTGACAAACTGACTGAATCAGAAGTTGAAAAACAACAGCTTACTGTAAGACTTAAGACAACAGAGGAGGAAAGGCAACATCTAACTGGAAGTATAAAGACAACAGAGAAGGAAAGACAACAATTGAAAGATACATTGAAGGCAACAGAGGAAGAAAGACAACAATTGAAAGATACATTAAAGGCAACAGAGGAGGAAAGGCAACATCTAACTGGAAGTCTAAAGACAACAGAGGAGGAAAGACAACAATTGAAAGATACATTGAAGGCAACAGAGGAAGAAAGACAACAGCTGCATGGAAGACTAAAGACAACAGAGGAGGAAAGACAGCAATTCAAAGATGCACTGAAGGCAACTGAGGAGAATAGGCAACATCTAACTGGAAGTCTAAAGACAACAGAGGAAGAAAGACAACAGCTGCATGGAAGACTAAAGACAACAGAGGAGGAAAGACAGCAATTCAAAGATGCACTGAAGGCAACTGAGGAGAAAAGGCAACATCTAACTGGAAGTCTAAAGACAACAGAGGAAGAAAGACAACAGCTGCATGGAAGACTAAAGACAACAGAGGAGGAAAGACAACAATTCAGAGATAGATTGAATACAACTGAGTACAAACTGAAGACAGTGAAGGTTGAGAAGGATGAAATACTTCAGCAGCAGAAAGAGGTTAGATTTCACATAGCATGTGACTATAGATAACTGATGACCATGTTACATGACTTGGTTCATGAAAAATTTACTCACTTTGAACAAGACTACCCTTCTGCTTGATCGAGTAGTATAAAGTGAATTTGTTAGTTACCATTTGCAAACACAACATGTATTTTCAGTTTATGATGTCCAACAGTAGAGGTCGAGTGATAAACATATTAACACCTCTTTTTCTCAAGAATTTATACAAGCATGATATTTAGTTCATATGATGTACATTAACTCTACACGTATTAATAGAGGTCAAAAGTCATTTGAGGTTAAGCTAGGTCAATCAAAACATGTCATGGTAAGACAATCAAAAAGTAGAAATTAACAAAGATCCATCTAGGCGTGAATAGACCGGGAGCCCAGAGGGTTTGGTTAGCTGGGAAGGTAACCAATTGCCTTGTACATTGTATAGGTCAATGAGGGGAGGGGCATTTTGGGGGTCTACTGGCAGGGGTACCCCACTAATAGAAATTACTGGAAATGCCCATCCCTTACATATAGAGTCCTGCCAATCATTTTCCAGTAGTTTTCAACTGGTTACCTCATGAGCTGACCTGGGTCAACAAGGGGATGGCCATTTTGGGGGTCTACTGGCAGGGGTACCCCACTAATAGAAATTACTGGAAATGCCCATCCCTTACATATGAAGTGATACCTATCATTTTCCAGTAGGTTTCAGCTGGTTACATCATGAGCTCACCTAGGTCAATGAGGGGGAGGGGCATTTTGGGGGTCTACTGGCAGGGGTACCCCACTAATAGAAATTTCTGGAAATGCCCATCCCTTACATATGAAGTGATACCTATCATTTTCCAGTAGTTTTCAACTGGTTACTTCATCAGGTGACCTGGGTCAATGAGGGGAGGGGCATTCTGGGGGTCTACTGGCAGGGGTACCCCACTAATATAAATTACTGGAAATGCCCATCCTTTACATATAGAGTCCTGCCAATCATTTTCCAGCAGTTTTCAACTGGTTACCTAAAGAGCTGACCTGGGTCAAGGAGGGGATGGGCATTTTGGGGGTCTACTGGCAGGGGTACCCCACTAATAGAAATTTCTGGAAATGCCCATCCCTAACATATGAAGTGATACCTATCATTTTCCAGTAGTTTTCAACTGGTTACTTCATGAGCTCACCTAGGTCAATGAGGGGAGGGGCATTTTGGGGGTCTACTGGCAGGGGTACCCCACTAATATAAATTACTGGAAATGCCCATGCCTTACATATAGAGTCCTGCCAATCATTTTCCAGTAGTTTTCAACTGGTTACTTCATGAGCTGACCTAGGTCAATGAGGGGAGAGGCATTTTGGGGGTCTACTGGCAGGGGTACCCCACTAATAGAAATTACTGGAAATGCCCATCCCTTACATATAGAGTCCTGGCAATCATTTTCCAGTAGTTTTCAACTGGTTACCTCATGAGCTGACCTGGGTCAATGAGGGGATGGCCATTTTGGGGTTCTACTGGCAGGGGTACCCCACTAATAGAAATTACTGGAAATGCCCATCCCTTACATATGAAGTGATACCTATCATTTTCCAGTAGGTTTCAGCTGGTTACATCATGAGCTCACCTAGGTCAATGAGGGGAGGGGCATTCTGGGGGTCTACTGGCAGGGGTACCCCACTAATAGAAATTTCTGGAAATGCCCATCCCTAACATATGAAGTGATACCTATCATTTTCCAGTAGGTTTCAACTGGTTACATCATGAGCTCACCTAGGTCAATGAGGGGGAGGGGCATTTTGGGGGTCTACTGGCAGGGGTACCCCACTAATATAAATTACTGGAACTGCCCATCCCTTACATATAGAGTCCTGTCAATCATTTTCCAGTAGTTTTCAACTGGTTACCTCATGAGTTGACCTGGGTCAAGGAGGGGATGGGCATTTTGGGTGTCTACTGGCAGGGGTACCCCACCAATATAAATTACTTGCAATGCCCATCCCTTACATATGAAGTGATACCTATCATTTTCCAGTAGGTTTCAAGTGGTTACCTCATGAGCTGACCTACAGTAGGTCAGCCGTGAGGGGTCAATTATTGATGACTGGCAGGGGTCCCCACCACCAATAATTACTGGCGATGGCCATTTGTTGCTCTTGAGGCCATACCTGACACATTGTACTTACTTTGATGTGGTTACCAAGAAAGCTGATCTAGGTTAGCTTTTAGGTGACTTTAAAATTGCTCTACCAGCCATACCCACCACAGCCGGTTTGCCAGTCGTCTGGTTTCATATACAGGAATGCACTGTGAACATTGTGATGTACAAGGCAATTGGTTACCTTCCCAGCTAACCAAACCCTCTGGGCTCCCGCTCTAGAAACTTGTACATCACGAGTTCAAGATCCCTACTGTACTTAATCTTTAAGTGCTTCACCTAGCCTACACGTCACGTCTCTCTGTTTTGCTACAGGTAAAAATATGTAATCCCTTTTATCTCATTCGAACAGATCTTTGAGAGGATTTACAATGCATGGTGTGATGCTGATTGATATGGAAGTTCTCTACTTAACTGAACCTACACTGCATTGTTCTAATTGTTTAGTTACAAGAGGTAGTTTAAGTTATCTAGCAAAAGTAAACAGAGGAATTCTGTATGTGCTATGGCACAATAATTAGTAATAGATATAATTGAACCTCTGTCCTACAGTAGTTCAACCATTCATGGCAGTTCCTTAATTTTGAAGGTTAGGTCACAGTTCTCTGCACTAATTTATTGTAAACATGTGATTTCTCTGAGCCAGATAGTAATTTTGCAAGTAGTCACGCCCAAAGTCAAAAGGTTATCATTTCAGCCTGCCTGAAAATAAATATGAAGAAGTTTGTCAACTTGGAAAATATGTTCCCTTCAGACATTGGCTACTTCAATGCTAGTATAAATTTTAATTTGTGGCGAGTAGTGGTTAACCACTGGGAGGTGCATCCTTCTTGTGTCATTCATTGTGTTGTTTACATGACAGGAGCTGGAAGATGCTAAATCAAGTTTAAGAGCTACAAAAGATGAACTTGTGAAGTCTCAACTGGAATATGCCAAGGAATCCATGGCCTTACAAGAGGTCTTGAAGCAGACTAGGGAAGCCTTGAATCAGCAACAATTGGTAAAGCGACTAAAGCCCCTTTCACACTTTCCCAGATCGCGCGACGGTTTGGAACGATCGGTAATTATGCAAGGCGATCCGGCAGCGCCTGTGACCTAGAAAGGTGATAATGCATATCCAGAACGGGTTGATACGGGTCAAGTATGGGTTATAACGACGAAACAGGTTGATAAGGATGTAACGAATAGCTTCCCGGATCTACTCCGTATAGGTACAGATAACGTACAGATAGCTACAGCTTTCTTACAGGTTGATGCGTTTCCACTACGGCTTACTATTGGCTGTTACTTATCCCCTAAGTGTTATAACGGATTGGTACCGTACTATGAAATGACCTTCCACCCGCTGCAGTCATATATTCCACACCTTGCTTCATACATTGAAGGACCTCTGGAAACCTCACCAGAAAGACATGCATATCTAGATCCAGGCCTAATTTCAACATTGAATACAGATTCTGATGACTCTGTAGCTGCTAATGCTGGGCTCTCCCTCTCCCTCTCCCTCTTCTCTCTTCTTTGGTGGTATGATGAACTGCAGTGATGAGATGTGCTCTGATCTATGGAGAAAGACAGAATGATGGAACTGTTAGGCAAGCGTCACCAATTGACCAAAACGTCGGGCACCTCGATTTGTAGCAACCCGTTCCAACCTGTTACAACAAGTTGCAACCCGTAGCAAATTGTATCAAGCCGTAGTAGTGCATACGTACCATTACTTGGCATGATCCGTTTCTATACGCACCAACCTGAATTGGATCTGTCTACAATCACATGATCACGGCTTTAAGAAGCACTAAGGTCCACTATGGGTTGCTACGTATCGTCTACGGGTTGCTATGGGTCCTATTCTGCTTTATAACTGGTGGTTGGACTTGTAATTGTTCAAAAATTTTCACAGATGCGCCCGTAGCCCAGAACTGGCAAGACATGGCGCGATCCAGGAAAGTGTGAAAGGTGCTCAAATATAATAGACCTAAATGAATTATGACTGTAGAACAGTGTGTATCTGTAGCCAGGGTACCATCAGTAGAAAAGAAGTGTGTGTTTATGAAGTTAGGAAAATGTTGTGACTAGACCATTAATATGTTGAATTTGTGATCAAATATTCCACTGTTGAAGGTCACAACATATTCTTGAGCTTTACAGAAATAGTTCAATGAGTTAAAACAAATGTTCAAAGGTCATGCTACATTTGATTACGTTTAGTGTGAATTGAGTAAGAGTACATTCACCTAGATGCTAAAATCAGTTGGTTATATCAGTTGAAGACAGAGATGGTGTCATTTGACAGGTGATAGAAAGAAAAACTGGTTCTTTTTGGTTACTTGCCATAGTAACCTATAAGTTGCTGTGTGTTTTTCTATGACGTCCTAGCTTGTAAACACAATATCTTAAGATCAATCACCTCTGCAGTTGTCATATTTGGCATGTGGCCTCCCCACAATTAGTACAAGAACCCTATTGGTTTTGGGTGGACATCAAAGGTCATTTGGGGTCAGCAATGGTCATACTCTGTCTAGCCTTATAAACACAAACCTTGTAAACCTGATATCCTAATATAGGTTATACCACATAGCTCATATATGGCATGTGTCTTACTTACAGGAAGTACAGGAACCCTATTATTTTGGGTGGAGGTTGAGGGTCAGTAGAGGTCCAAATGTTGAAATATTGAACGAACTTTATCTTGAGATCTTACCTGCAAAAAAATCATATATGCATGGTAGATTCCCCAAATGATAAGTAAAATGGCTGCACAATTATGTATAAGTGAAAGCTCATTTAAGGTTTGCAGAAGTCAACCTTACAAAATTTCTAAAGGTCAGGTCTCAAGGAAGTTGTAAAACTTATGCTGCTTTGACTTCCCCATATATAGTAGAACCTCCGTGCTGCTTTGGGTGGAGGTCATAGGTCGGCTTAGGTACATGCAGCATGAACTTCAGCCAAGGTTAGCTTGCAAACTACTCTTGTGCTGCATATGTAATGTATATATAGACAAGTACCTCTGGGAAAGGTTTCCCTCTGGTTTAAAGTTTCAGTACATCAAATGAGATATCTTTCCAATGTTTCTTTATTAGCAGATTTCATCTGCATCTATTACGGAAGAAGAAACCCTACTTGCAGAATGTGAAACTCCAGATGTATCACAGGAATCAACTTTGGCAGGTACGTAGGATCACAATGAAAAGACAAAGTACTGCTGCTCAATGAAAGTATCAAAGCAGCTAGTACAGTGTTTCATTATATCAGTCTGTTTGTCCTTAAATAGTTCTACCTGCAGATCTTCAAAGCTGTCAGGGGAGATGTAGGAAGAGGGGTGGGGAGGTGGATGGTCCTTGAGTTGATTTAACTAATGTAGATGCATTGTCAAACTGTCAATGATGTTGAGATATTGAAAGTCAAGTGAGCTGTGCACAGGTGTAAATATATCAAGGGGTACCATGGAAAGAAGATATCTTTTTAAAGGATTTGTCTTCCTTTTTAATCTCATCTTGGTTTTGGTGGATCTTCTTTCTCACCTGAGATCATTGAAGCAATACACTGGTACTAATTCACTCCTAAAATAAATCTTACTCTGTAGTCTCTGTTGTGTATTGATGAGTGTTTATGAAGATGGAAACAGAATAATTATACATATGTGTCAAAGTTCACTTGGGTTTAATCATCTTTAGAACTGCTATGAAACTCCAAATGTTGTGCTAATCCTTTGGTAGTCATGTGATCACTATCTAATGAAAACAAACTAACAAATCTAGGTATCTGTTGTATATCTAAAACATAGCAATTAAAATAAGGGCATTCAGGAGTAGATCATAGACATTTAAACAGAAGGCTAGACCACTTTAATATGTCAATTAGGAGATGTGTATAAGACATACCATCCATGGAGGGTCATGTGATGTGTACCTTAGTAACATGCAGGGTCTTGTGATGTACTCCATGGAAACACTTATAACTTCTCTCATATTCATTGTATCAATGTATCCCGTCTATAACTAGTGTCATCATTGCAGAGCTTGCACAGTCCTGAAGAAAGTTAGCGAACCCAGAATTTTAGATAAGTGATGCACATATCAATGTTTACTGCAATATTTCAATTGCAAAGTTGCTAGTTCCTTTAAAAACATTGAGCTGCAGATGAAACACATACAGCATATCAGGACTGTACATTTACATTGTAAATTGACATAAGTAGCAGACGACAGGATTCACTGTTCCTTAGCAACACAAGTCTAGTAATAATAATTTTGTAGAAAATGCAGTTACATCAACAATACTTAAAAAGGATATTTTTTCATATTCCACATAAGTTATATCTTCTTCTGTTATCGAACTGATTTAAAAGAAAGTATTTTTTTGGCATATATTATTGAGATCCAAAGCAATCCAATTATCTAATGAGAAATAGGAAAATGTGATCTCATCTATTATTTAAAAGTTAGTTTTATCACTTGCTTTGATGTGCTGGGTGTGATCTTTAACTATATTTATTCTTACTTTTATTTACATTTCAGCTGATTACGGCAGATTAATGGTCAACGTTGCTGAAGATCTTACTCTAGACAGCACTCTGAAATTAGCAACTCTGTTTGGTCTACCACCGGCAGAAACTGATATGTTACGCAGGGTTTCTCTGATAGAGACACCAGGAATCACCCTGATTAACTTCATGAAGACACGAAACATCATCAACATGTACGATGTCACTAACCTACAAAAGGGTTTGGTTTATATTCAGCTGAACCGAACAAATGAATATCTCTTAGCTCCATATCAGTCTAAAGTTGACCCCTTTCAGGTTGAAGAAAACCAACCACCAGAACTGCTTGACTGGCCTGGTAAGAATGAATAAAATGATGCAATCAGAATACATTAAACAAACATAGAACAGTACAGTCAAGGCTTAATATTCGGCTTTCAGGCAATTTGTTATTTAAAACTATTTACTATCACTGTGTATGTATGGAAAAAGTAATTACAAGTGGATCTTTTTGCCAATTATTTGTTGCCATTTGGTTCATTTCTTTATCATGAAAAGATTGAAAATACAAAAATGCTCAAAATTTAGGTCCCATGGGATTAGCCGATATTTCAAGGATCCATTTAAGCCATGTGGTCACTCTCAGACACGATGCTAGAATCTTTGAATCTCCTGTTGTCTGCTGCCACTCTTCAAATTCTCTAACAACTCAAAGCTTGTGTTACATATTGTATGATGGTTTCTTCAATACGTACCTCCTTCATAAATCAATAGCAAGGCTGTGGTATTGTTGAAAAGGGTTTCATTAATGTGGTTCAGTATGGCCATTTAAAAATAAAATAAATTATATAAAGTCAAAGCTTCAGTTACTAGTGTTTGTTTTTCCATTATTTTTAGTTGAAAATCTCAAATCTGTCCCTAATGATGAATCAACTCCATCACAAGGGTCTGATGAAAGAGAGGAAACAAAGGAAGATCACGACCAAAGTAAGGAGAGTTTGATGGAGAGAACAGAGAGAGAAGAACTACCAAAACAAAGAAAACATTCACAAATACTTGAAATGAGGCAACATCATTCATACATTGAACACAGGATAAAGTGTGAAGGTGGAACTATTAGCATCATGGGGGTACATCTGACTATTCCTGAAGACGCTTTATCCTTTGATCATGTAATTGCTGTTAAAGTGATATATGATCCTGACATACACCTCCCTGGAAGTGGTCATAGGGGCAGAATGACACCCCTACTAAAACTAGAGCCAGAAGGACTCGTCCTCAACAAGCCAGCCCAGCTGACTATTCCTCACTCGGCTATTATCCCTGAGCCAGATCGACATGATGTTATGATCTTCACTGGTCTGAAAGATGAAGAACATTCACAAGAAGGTAAAGATGGTGACCAATAAACACTTTAAATGCAAATTGTTGAATGTACCAGGAGATGTACAATGAGTTATATGATGGAATCAGTACTGTAAAATATATCTTAGTTAATAAGCTATTGATATTTACTGTATTTAAGATTACCAAGTAATTTAATTTGTATAATATTACTTACTATAGGTGACATAACTTGGACCGAAGAGAGATCTTTTGATTGGAATCTAGACCCGGAGAAGATCAGTCTTGATATTAACACCCTGAGCTACGTCTTTGTTAATTTAGTCAGCGAAGAAACAGAACAGAAGCATATATTCCGTATTGTGCCATTTATTGATGGGATACTTGATGCCAAAGATGATGTCTTAATAACTGTTTGTTTCTGTAAGGACAGTGATGAAGAGTACAAGGTGAGGATAATCTCCTGTTACCATGGTGATATATGTACCAGTTTGAGATCAGTTCTGTTTCATATTGTGAATTGTAAGTCGGTTACTGGCATTGTTACTTTCTTTCATGATTTGTACAGTGACTATTATTGTGTTTCACCGACAAATTATGAAGTGATTTGTTAAGAGCACATTGCATAGGTCAAAATTTCATTTTGTTACAAATTATGTGGTTCCTCAAAAATATCCACAAGACCCAAGTCTTCCTGGGGGAGATAAATTTCATAACAAGTACTTAGATGAATTGATACCAGCAAGCAACATTATTAATGTGAGCAAATTAAGGAAACAAAGATGATGTTACTTGCTAAAGCAGTATTGACTTCTCTGTACATAATGAATGCACAACAAGTTGCATAATTTAATATCTGCTCGGTTTTTGATAATCGTAACCTTTGCATTCATGATGGCGTATGTGTGTGCACGTCTGTGACGCCCAGCTTGTAAACAGGATATCTCAAGAAGAAAAGCTTGGACAAACCTCATATTTAGTGTGTAAAAGCACCACATTGAGTAAAAGTAGCGTATTGTTTTTTGTGGAGGTCAAAGGTCATCGGGGTCATCAGAGATCAAATTGTATAAACCTTGTTAACATGATATCTCAATTTTAGAAGCTTGGGCAGATCTCATACTTGGTATGAAGGTGTATAACAGTGATTAAAAGAAGCATATTGATTTTGGTGGAAGTCAAAGTTCATTTGGGTGCAACAGGTCAAATCGTGAAGCCTTGTAAACATGATATGGCAAGGGAACATTGGACAGAACTCATATTTGGTTTGTAGAAGTACCATATGAAATTTAAGGTGCCTATTATTACTTTGGTGGAGGTCAAAGGTCATTTTAAGTCAACAAATGCCAAACATATACTTCACCTCCCTCTTACATGTCTCCCTACACTTACACACCTTCCTAATCATAATATCGCAAAGTAAGCTTGGACAGATCACATATTTGGTATGTCATTGTACCACAGTACACGAAGCCTAATTTTGTGAGCAGAGGTCAGTGCTTGTTTGAGTTCACCAGGGGTCAAATTGTGAAATAGATGTTTTACGCAATATTGCAACAAGACAGATGTCATATACGTTGATGTATCTATCACATTGAGTACAAGAAGCCTGTTGTTGAGGTCAATGGTCATTTCAGGATAGCCTTTGTCATTTTGAATTTATTGTTTGACACATTTAACTACTTTTCACTGTATTACTAAGATCAAGTATGTTGTACACCCTCATTATACATTACGTCAGATTCATGAAGAAAACTGCTCATGTTACATCATCGAAACCACAATGCATATATGCAATCTAGTTCTCTTTGGAATTTACTTTGCCATGTTCTTATGTTTTAGTTGCTGTTAGACGACCACCAGTCCAAACTGAGTCTAGGAAACTATACAACATTTCAAGTTACCCGGACATTGAATGACGGCAGAGATTATGCTTCTAACATTGATCTGATGATGTCATCACCCGGTGATAGTTACCATCTGACGAAGGAAGAATCAACAAAGGTTTGTAATAACCAATGCTATTAAAGTTTGTCTTTCAACATTACAAGACTTGTAGTTAAGGATTGGTTTCCTGAAGTGAACCAAAATATTGAAGTGGTTAGAATGTCTGCCTTACAACTACTAGGGTACTGGTTAAAAAAAAAACCCACCAGGGACCAGAATCTATACAAAACTTCTGCTGTGCAGTGTTGTTGAGCAGAATCTTGTGTAGGTTGTACTTCCGGTAAGTGAATTATTCAATAATTGATAATTTGTTCCGATATTCTTTCTCAAGGTTTCTCAAAAAGCTTCAGTCACCATGGCTGCACTTTGGTGATGATGAATGAATGGGGTTGTCTTTAATTTGATAACCTCCCTTCGTGTTTGAGGAAATGTTCAGATGCTGTGGCAGTCTCAGTCATCATATTGGGATGTTGATTAAGTGGCTGTTTTGTGAGCAGGAATGATGAAGAACACTACCTGCCTGCCTAGTAATTCTCTCAACACTCATCAAAAGTTACATGAATATTCATAGCTTGAATATATCCCCAGAGGATTCCTACTCCATGGAATAAAGTAAACCTATTAAAATGTTGTTATGGAATTACAATCTTCACCATCTGCCGAAGAAATCTAAGGTTATGTACATGACTAGATGTCTTGGTTCCTTACCAGCATTTCCTTAATTCTTATGTCTGATATGTGGCACAGTTTCTTTGACTACATAACAAGCATTCTCATCCTCAGTATATTGATCTTCAATATCTTTTATATATTAGCATGTAGACATTGATCATCTCTGTGCTGCCAGTAGAGTCTCCCATCAGTTCAGAATCAACAGAAACAACGATGGAGACACTGCCATGGTTGATGTGAAGCTAAAAGTATCACAACATGAAAAAAACCAGACAGCCCTTATCCTCCAATCAAAGGTGAGTTATGTTTGCTGATTGTCTTCCAGCGGCATCTTCTCTCTTCTGATCTGTTTATTCATGTCCTGCCGGTTGGAAGTCTTGCAGCTGTTTGCAAGCTGATATAAAAACTAACTCTTTTGTGTCAATGAATAAAGTCAGTGCTGTGACTGAATTAAAGTTTATTCCATGGCACCTTCTCTCATGGATCCTTATCTTTGTAATATTGTGTACTATGCATAATTGCAATTCAATTACTCTTTTTTAAATTGCTATCGTTTTGCCGACTCTTTCATGTTGCTTTGTTAATAATGAGTAACTCAAAAAGCAAAGAATTGCTGAAGAAGTGTACATATCACCTGTGTTAAATACATGTTATTACATGCACAGGTCAACAGTGATGGGAAACTGTTTTGTAGGTATGAGGTACCAATTAATGAATAATGCATAAATAATAGCTATGTTGTTATCACCAGTCCTTAACTTTTGGATTCCACACATTTATTATGTGCTGTTCCATGTCTGTTTTAGCCCTATTTTTCTACATTAATGTTCCTACTTTAAACCTAATCATTCACAGGGTGTGCACTCTTGTGTGTTGAACATGCTTACATTTACAGTTCCCATTACTCATATTTTTTTTGGTTTAATTCTTCAGGTGAAAAACATTCTCTTATCTCCAAAAACCCAGGAAATTCTTTTTAGAGGACTGCACCCAGGTGAGTATTCAAGTGGAAGTGGAA
>JAIPMN010019129.1:0-26839 GCA_020650975.1 Apostichopus californicus
ATTTCCCTTCAATTCTTTACTTTGACTTCAAATTGCCAAATGCTAATATTAATTGATCATTGGTAAAACACATGTAGAAAAATGTTATAAACTTCATGGGAATGGGCAGCAATCATAGAGTGACCAGAGGACATACCTCCTCCCCAATATCAGAAAATGTCCCCCATTGACTTGGTCATGCCCCCACCCAATATTGTGGACAAATCGCTGCTCAAGATTATGTTCATTGTTTTTAATTGTTCACATTGTTAGCGGTGAAAGGTGACAATAATGATGGCGTAACGTAAAACCTGGTATAACATATATACGTAGTGTAGTACGGTATATAGGTATGGTGAGTTGATGGTGGTGATGTGGTGGTTCAATCTATACAGAAAATAGACAAAGTTGTATCTTAATATTATACATCTAACATGGTTCATAATTACTTAAACAACAATGGAAATAATACACATGGGAAACAATATGTTTTAACCTAGGTACTACAGGTTCGAAGTGACTAGACAGTTAAAATTCCAGAATATTTCACGATAAATCTGACGCTTAATAAACGGAATTATGTTATTTAGTAACTTAAAGACACATATTAAAAGCAATGATGACGGAGATACATGACTGTGTAAAATCTAACATAATCTCGGCGAATATGGCTTATCGAACACTACATTCAAATATAGGTTTCCCTTAAACATTAATGCAACTGATCTTACATTTAATACATGCAATATATAATGATAAAAGGTAAAACTTTCGACATTGGGCCTCGAAATCGACGATTGAAATGACGTGTGACGGAAGCCGTAGCACAGGGGCAAATTATAACTGAACATGGAAGACGCCCTCAATATTTAAAGTATATACTACTATTCCGAGTTTACACACATGTTGTGTTGTTTTTTCTTCAAAATAATATTACTAGTACTTCTTCCTTCTTTATTGAGTACACTTTAGGTTTTCTTTCAATTTAATCATTGTTACAACCTCACACTTGTTGTTAGGGAACATATAAATTGATGTTCCATGCCTTTGTGTCATACACGTTGCATTGCAACTTCTGTTACACTGTTACCGTCACACTGTTACCATGCATTCATATATACAAGATAACCTCAATGTGCTTCAAAGTGTATGTTTAATCTTAAGACAAAATATTTAATAACTACACATATTGAATAACTAATAGATATGTTCCCTGGTTATTAAATGGACCTCATACTTTGGTTGTCCACAACATGAATCGAGCACAGAGCTACAACTGAAATTCTTAAAATGTCACTATTTTTCCAATGTCTCATCTTCATATACTTGGTAGGTCATGTCACCTGTCATGTGCACCTGTATGTGATCAGCTTCAGTCTGACAATAAGTACAATATACTACAATAAATTACAATAAATCAGTCTTACTAAAATGATTTCATAAAATCTATTCGGCATCGGAACCACTAAACACCTTTGGGTTTTCTGGTTTGTCTGCCAAGCCTGTCAGAGGAAACATAAAAATCCGAATCCTTCATCGACTGAGAAATGAGAGTTAGATGAGTCATGTGCTTTTTACGTGGCCCGCCCTGCGGGATCCAAAACGTCACGGGCAAAACAGACAAACAAAACTTAAGGCATGTGCTGTAGATTGCTGACGTCACGAAATTAAAAGAAATACTTACAACTTTGCCCCTTTATCTTGCCTCTATTTGCAGCATCCATTATTTATCGTTGTACAACTTTTTTTTTTAAGGAAAAGCCACCCAGGAAAGAACCTGGGCACGAAAAGCAAACTACCGAACGACTGATCCGCTCTCAACCCCAGTCCCCATGCATCGGGACTGTGACTGCGTGATCATCGTCGGGTTTGCATTACCATTCCCCTCGAAAGGGAACAGATACTACACATGATATTCGAGAAGCGATGTACAACTTCACAGCGAGGGTTAAGTGTAGCTTTTGTTATGGTACCAAACATCTGCGACGCACTGGGGATTTGGAGATGGGCAGTCAATTTGCAACTTTATTTCTTCAGTTGGAAGATTTAACTTTAGACTCCAACAGCAAAGTGTGCAATGCTTGTCTTGATGGTATTCAGAGATACTCAAAATCTCCTACTTACGTTCATTCTTTGAACTCCAGTAAGGATTTCTTTTTATCATTGGTTTCCAGTTATAGAAACTTCTCCATTAATAATTGTGACAGCTTCGAATCCTTTGCATTTGCAAATTCTCTTCTTTAGTTGGGTGATGATCTTTTGAGTGATAGGCCAGTTCTGCTTTCTGATGTGTATGCTAAGTATAAAGTCACTTATAGTTCACAATTATCACTCGTGTAAAATCCTTTTAGTTCCATCGATCCAGAGCAATATCCTCTAAAATCCCAACCACATTTTCATATATCAATCAAAGTTGCTTTTGGTGAGTGCCTAGCTTATTCCCAAATACCTGGTGAACCTCGTTATGGCCCGATGATAAGGAGGACAGGTGGCAGGTTCCTGTCCTGCAACTGGTGAACCGTATGAAGAAAATGTGTCTTTCTTCAGCCAAAAGAAAACGCCCAAATAACTCTTCGATAAATATGAAGCCGTCGTAGCAGGTAAAAGCAACAGTCCGTAATTTCAAAGGGGTTTCGTCCGAAGAACTGGGTGAACTCGAAATACAGTTAAGACCTACATCATCAGAAGAGAATGTAGGAAACTCGGATAGTGAAGACGATTGCGACGTACAAAACTCCATGTAGATTTGCCGATACATTGTACCTTAACTGTTTAAAGGCCACTTCTCATACATAACTTAAAATCAATCAGTATTCTATGGCATATAATTGTGTTCGATGTGGACGCAGTTTTAAAAATAGCAAACAATTACAGAGACACATACCACGTTGTAAACAACATGTAACGTATAACTTTCTCGGTGGCATATACCAATCCATTTGATACACATTCCACAGAAGATTTTAACCGTACAGAATAGCATATACTGCGACCTATCCTATATACTTCTAACTATCCTAACTATCCTAACTATCCTAACTCTATCCTAACTCTATCCTAACTCTCCTAACTCTCCTAACTATCCTATCTATCCTAACTATCCTAACTATCCTAACTCTAACTATCCTATATACAGTCACTGGGTCCACTGTTCGAACGATGAAAAGGGTTTGTTTTAAGACGATTGGATGGATGATCTGGACAAATTATCTATGACGTCGCTCCCACCGCACGAGGCTTTTTGTAATACTTTGAAGATGCTGTCAAAGGTTTGGGTCTAACATGAAAGCGTTTCAGGAATGTTTAGGTATGGTACAATAATAATAATGTTGTCACGTTCAAAGAAGCTTAAGGGTATCTCGTTGGACAGTACAGCAGGATCTACATAGTTTATTGAAGAACAATGCTGTTGGGGGACATCGATTATATTCAATAGGTAGCAAGAAAAAAATAACAAGTGAAAAGTGATGTCATAAAATTACAATACTTCAAGACATGCCAACGGGTTGTAATAAGGGGTAGAGCGGCTTCAAGTGAGGGTTTTACTCATAACATGCAGCGGACGGTTGTGGGGTGGTTGGGGTTGGAGAGCTAGAAAAGGGGGTTGATATTAAAAAGGGGGTTGGTATTAAACCAATCGTAACGGGGGGGGGGGGAGGGGGATGGGTTTGGGCAGACGACAGCTTCCCGTTGATGGATTCAACCACTGTTGTTACTGGCAATAAGAAAATACAAAACAGTTATCAGAATTGTACAAAGAATAAGGCGGCAATGTCGCACAAAAAAAGCTAGTGTGAATGGGAATGAGATCAGAAAGAAACCCCTGAGCACGGACTAGTTGTAACCAAGATACATCAAATAACACAGTTTATTCCAAAGGCTCTTTACAAAGAGTTCGGTGAGCAAGTTGGCGATGCGGGGAGGGTGACAAAGACCATTCTAAGAGTAAGGAAGCAAAAAGTTGATGGGAAATTCGGCCTAGAGAAAGCCTTCACCAATAAAGGAAACTATGCATTCCCCAAACCAAAGTTCTGTGAATAATTAACTAAATTTCGCACGGCTAGTTGAATTTTTTATTGTGGGGATGTGAAGTTATCATTATGAACGATACAGTTTATATGATTATGACATTAATGCGTGCGAGCGTTCCATATAGAATCGCTCTTGTTTACTTGCTTAATTCTCGTAAGAAACCATGTCGAATAAACCGTAATAGAAACGTTAAATTATCCTGTCAATCGTTGTTGTTATGAGGTCATCATTAAAGGACAAAACTAATAACACCACTAGGCCCTGTTACAATATGATCTCAATAAGTGTCATATACGGTGTTACATGTAAGACAAGACTGTTCAATAAAGATGGCGACCATGCTAGAGTAACTTCGTGTCCTATTCATTAAGAAGATCATCTATTTCGATAACGAACCTTTTTTCACATTATGGATTACGAACCCTTTGATCGATTATGAATATCGGAGCCTTTCTCCTTTTATGAATAACGAACCTTTTTTCCCATTATGAATAACGAACCTTTTTGTCTATTATGGATTACGAACCCTTTGTCCCATTATGAATAACGAACCTTTTTGTCCATTAAGGATATCGAACCGTTTTGTCCATTATGAATATCGAACCTTTGTTTCCATTATGAATATCGGACCTCATCATAAAAAGGGATCATAATTCATAACGAACCTTTATTTCCATTATGAATATGGAACCCTTTGTCCCATTATGAATAACGAACCTTATGGCGCGAGAAAGCGGAATATATTACGTACAAGAATATATATGGTTTTCTTGCAAAATACATACATGGTTTACTTCAAAAATACATTTTAGACATATTTATATATATTCTGCAAAAAATATATATTCTGTAACACAAAAACATTTGTAATATAATATATATATATATCTTCGAAAAAAACATATATATTCTCTGACAGAAAAATATTTTTCGGAAACAAAATATATCAATTCTGAGACAGAAAATATATATATTCTACAGCAAAAATTATATTCTGTGCAAAAATATATTCTCTAACATTGAAGATCTATTCTGTGCGAAAAATATATTCTGTACGAAAAATATATTCTGTGTGAAAAAAATATATATGCTGTACAAAGTACAAAAACATATATTATCTGACAGAAAAATATTTTTTCTGTAACAAAATATATTAATTCAGAGACAGGAAAAGTTATATTCTGTGCAAAAATATATTTTTATTGTGTACGGAAAATATATATATTCTGTGCGAAAAAATATATATGCTGTACAAAGTACGGAGCTCTGTAAGTGCTGACTAAGATGTTTGTTAAGTTGTTCAGTAACTTCAGCAGTGACCAGCTTGTTCATTTCACTGGCCACTAATAAAACGCACGTTTGCCCAGAATCTTAATGCAGTTCAAAGTTACTGGGTTTGCGACATCACATTGCACATGATAGTACCAGGGATTGTTCCATAACAACTCCCTGATTGTACGACGATACGATCGACAGCGAAGTCTTCTGTACCGTAACTAGCCGGCTTAACAGTAACAGCAGCAATATAGTCATGGCGTCCAGATCGGGCCCGTGAGTATGATACAATTATCACAAGATTCGTCGCATATGACTAGCCACTGCAGATTTTCTACGATGCATTAATGTGCCCGAAATTAGGCTAGGCTTGAATTACCTACGTCAGTTGGTAGCATTATATTAACGTCAGGCTACACTAAAAAAAAAAAGGCTAAACAGCATAGGCCCAAGCCTACCTACTATTTAAACTTACATTTTTCTACCATTCCAAAAAATCTACTTACACTAGACTAAGAATTAGTAGAGGCCTTCATACAGTTCAGCATGATTGAGAATTATACTTTCATCTGTTTTCCTTCATGTATCATAGTGTATAGTAAAGCCAAGGCTTCATAATTGACGCACCCACTTAATTGATGCACCTTCAGATATTACTAGCAAGGATACAGCAGGGAACCTAAACTTTTTGCAGTGAAGCAGAGTTACATATTTGATGAATTTGAATCCATTTGAGATATGTGCTGATCAATTACCTCAGTAATATACCACTACTCTCTGGGACCTGACCAGTCTGAGCTAGGAGGCTCAGAGCATAGCAAACAGCATCTAAAGTCAATGAATGTATACTTAGGTCTACACCACAGTTAGCTTTACGACGAATGTGTCAATTTATGACATGTAAGATCTGGACTGGGCAGACATTTTGTGGTAAATTTCTGCTCAAGTGTACATTGCATAAGCATCAAACAAAAAATATTTTGAAATGATTATATTACTGAGGAACTTCACATATGAAAAACGCATACAGTTAAGTGATTTGGATTTTTCAATGATAGACATCACTAATCAAATTCTTAAGTGCATCAATTATTAGCCCACCATGCTATACGTAATGGGTTAATGGGTGCTTTTTCCTTCTTTGTTTACAAAAACAATAAAGCGTGGCACATATTACGAATCAATCTTACATTGTCACACTGTATGCATTGTTATGTGGTTAAAATAAAGCCTGATTTGTGCTTGACGTCAGTCTAAACTGTTACATCTGAAAATTGAGAGCCAAATGATGCTCACAGTGTTACTCCTCCCTCATCAGTGTCTCAAAAGAAAATTGAAGAAGGAAACCATCTATGTTCTGTATATAGAGGTGTGAGCAATTGTTTGTAAAGTGGAAGAGTGATTGGCTGTATTTCACTCTTGTTCCCACCGCACCCAGATGGCTTACCACTGGTAAGACAGCATTTTTAGTGTTGCCTTTTCTACTGCTTCTGGGGATTGTTCAGTGCATGCCACCTCCAGTACGAAGAAACGAACCAGATGTCAATGTCTTCCTGAACTCCCTGCTGCGCTTTTACGGGCAGGCAGTGAATTCAAATGGTACAAACTTGAATGAAATTGAACACAATCATCGACATGGCATCGAGTTCTTGGATTCTCTGCAAATGCTAGCGATGCAAGCCCAGGACTGGTTAGTCCATTCTAGGGACTTTGCTGAGCTGTGCAATGCTCTTCATAAAATGGTTGCAATTTTACAGCAATTCCTTGCTAGGCTAGAGCACATGCAACTTCACTTTGAAGCCAGGCTAAATCCACCATCATTTGTATGTCCAACTGAAAACAGACCAGGTCCAGGCAGACCAAAGCTACTTGTTACTCATATTTATGTAACTTTGGATTCAGTTGGGAAAAGCTAGCCCAACTTCTACGAGTTTCAGCCCATTCAATACGAAACATACGACATGAATTAGGCATGCCAGTTGGTTCAAACCAGCACAACATTTCAGATGATGACCTTGACAGGGAGGTCCGTTATATTTTAGATATCAACTCACGCTGTGGACAGACTCTGATGCGGGGATTTTTGGTGGCCAGAGGTTGGAAGGTCCAAGTATTTAGGATTAGGGAAAGTCTGCAGAGAGTGGATCCTATTGGCGTTGCAATGAGAAGGAGACATTCTATTATTAGACGAACATATGTTCCATCTTCAAACTTTCTCTGGTAAGTACATAAAGGATAATGCAAATAGAAAACATTCATGCTATATAGTCATCCAATCTTTTTGAATGAAGTATGCTGGCAAGTATGTGTTTCTCCAATAAAAGTATTGTCATACTGTCATTGCACAATATTGTATTTCAAATAAGTCCTAAATTCCAGACTCTATTCCATTATCTTATGTTATCCCATACAGGTTTATCAGACTACAGTTCTAGGTATCTTATAAAGCAAATTGTCATATTTTTAAATCACACAATGTAACCAGGATGAAGTCTGGTAAATACTGTAAAACATTTGTAATATGTCAAATTTAAAAGTCCCTCACAATTCCTATGCATGTGTACTCAAAATTAATGGAATTCTAATGTTGAGACGTAGCGTTGGACTACCCATTAGTTCACAGGACAGTCTCTTCTTAATGAAGTATGGATAGAACAACTTATCATGTTTCAGTCTCTATTTAAGTGCCCTAGACTAGTCCAATCCAATATGGCTCAGCATTAAACATTTTCATATAGCCTACATCGATGTCATTATGGTTATACCTGGGTCAAACGGAGGAACATGGAGTCTTGTGAAAGTTCACAAGTTACTTGTAAATGTAATTCTAATTGTCATACTAGATTAAATGGAATAGACCATCAGTATGTTATTAAATATTCATACTTATTTTCTCTTTTATTTGTGCAGGCACATTGACGGCAACCATAAATGAATTAACCCCTGGCGCTTTGTGATACACGGCTGTATAGATGGGTTCTCTGGGACAGTTGTGTTTCTACATTGTAACACAGACAATAGGGCTGCAACAGTGCTTCAGTTATTTGAGAGAGCAGTGGCAGAGTATGGTCTTCCTGTAAGAATAAGATGTGACTACGGATCAGAAAATTTTGAGGTAGCAAGGGCCATGCTTGAAAGAAGAGGTACAGGACAAGGCAGTGTTATAACAGGTCGCTCAGTTCACAACCAAAGAATTTAACGATTATGCCTTCAGTCATTTAGGGCACTTTTCATTCAAATGGAAGACTTTGGTTTATTTAACAGAGATAACGAAATACACATTGTAGCTCTTCAGACCGTGTTTCTGCCAAGTATTAATAGATCTCTGCAGCTCTTTGTCTCTCAGTGGAACAACCATATCCTTAGGACGGAAGGTCAGACACCTCTTCAGCTATATACACAAGGTTTTCTTTCAAGAAAAGCTTTTCCACACAACTTCACAGCATACGGCATCGATGATGATGGTCCTATTCCACAACTACAAACCAATAACAATATTAATGTCCCTGAGTGTCTGGTTGATCTAGATGATGAGGCAATTCAATTTGTTGAGGGTTTGAATGTATTGGAGGATGATGGTAAGAATGGTGTACACATTTATCGTCAGTCTTCTGAGTTTTTCCAAAGACATGCTAAAAATTAAGTTTACTTTCAATGCAGCTTGTTAGGCTAGCCTTTTTTTATTTCAACTTAACAAATTTCATTATACTCACATGTTTTTGGACTTTCAAAATCTGTTATTTATGTTTTTAGTTTTACCAGTCCTCGGTTGGGCTTATATGTAATTTAGATGTCAACACTCTAAAAGTTTTCTGAAGAAAATAGTGAAGTGTCAATAAATAAATCAACTTATCCTTTAAATTTAGCTCATACCAGCATGCTGGATGTTTGGCCATATGAAGCTAACCATCATTACTACATATGACCACATGTGCACCTGCATACAAGTTAGTGGACAATCCAACTTTGTAATCTTCTGTTAAAGATGTTAAAGTTTCCTTCTTTTTTTTTATTACTTTTCTATTGGTAACCTCATATTGATAACACTTTTAATCTCAAACCAAAAGGTGGAGACTTTATACAGTAATACTCATTTGGGGGTATGTATGTGCCTTATTTCAGACTGCTTAGACCTTTTCTTTAAATAATTGAAAAAAAAAATGTGTTCTTCGTTGTACAATTTATTGGCAGGTCAAAATATGTCAACAAGTAATCTGGGATGTGTCATTTTGCCAAAGAGAGACTGATTTCACTGTTATTAATGTTAACTTAAAAAGTTTGTGGTGTTTTTGAAAGTTTTAGGCTGGAAAGTTTAGCCAAAAGAATCTGTATAAGAGCCCCCCCCCCCCACCCACCCCCAGTTTCACGTTGTTAAGGAAAACTGAAAGTAAGTATAAAGAAAATAAGAAAGAAAGTAAGAAAATAACTATAAAATGGTTCAAACAAAATGGAATATTCTTTAATGTGATATTTCCACATCTCCATGGTTATAAACTTTCTTATGTACAATATAGGTTATCAAATTTTAAAAGAAAAAATACATGTAATGAACGTGACAGGAAATAAATAATTTCTGTACTGGCGAGTTATCGTCAAGGTACTACTTGTGTTCTTTTTTTATAAGAAACAAAGTATATGTCTTCTCACTGCCTCAAGTAAGAACACAAAGATTGTGCACAACAGCAGTTTTTTGGATATTGAATACAGTGGTAGGTATTGGCAAGTATACATTATAAAATACTGACAAAATAGTAAGAAAGAATCTGGCATGCAAAATATTTGATAATAAAATATGTTTTATGGTGTTAGATTCTGTGTTGGAAGTGAGCACTAACGTTTAATGAAAAACTGAAAACCCTGAATGTGGTTACTTGCCAGGCAGCAAATCAAATAATTGGCCAACTTTATCCACTAAGAAATACAGTGGCCTTATACAGTAATAACTGTAGCCCACTAACATAATGTGAACTATCTACCAAAAGCAACAAGATTCTTGCAATAAGTGTGGGGAAGCCACATGTCACAAGTTCTGTAGATAAATAAGCTGACTCCAGATAACCTCTGATATCCAAATACAATAAGAACACCAAAAAACTTTTAATGCTTAGTTAAAAGCACAGTATTTTCAAGCAACGAATCAGAAGGACCCAGGATGACCTTTGATCCGAGATTCATGAACCCTTATATAAACCACTGTTCAAGTAACACTATTACCGATATTCTTCATGACCCATTGCAAACTGCAGGAGAAGCATCTTCTGCAGTTTCACAAAACTAACTCTAATATTAATATCGGATATTTGTATCAAGAGCACCAACTGACACAATGGTGGCTTTTTTTGTGTGTTGCCTATATTAAAAGTTCAAAGTCACAACTGCAAAGGCCAAATAAATAATGGTATCGGCATATGTTGAAATATGCATGGAACAAAGCACAGGGCAAACACATACATAAAGGCAACATCACATCGTACTTCAATGTAATATCAGACTTCAGACAACATTTAAGTCTATCATTGATTCATATATCACTGGTAATGTGTACAAACTGACGAACTATAACTTAGTTAACTTTGATATTAGGTTTCCATCTTTCAAGGTGTGGTCTTTTTCTGCACATTTATGTTGTATGCATCAGTGTATACATACAAACATCCACGCATACACACACATACACGCATACATACATACACACACGCACATTCACACAGACAGACAGAGATAGAAACATACATTCAATGGGCAAGTGTAGCACGCAAATGATTGATAAGAACAGTCTAAACTATGTGTACAAATTTTATGTTACTAAGTGCAAAGACATCAACATGAGATATAACTAAAAGTACAGCAAAGTCAAAGTCAACATCAAGGCACTGTGGTAAAACACAGGTAGCCTATCCGATGCACAGAAGTTTATTCTTGGTGCAACGGAAAACCCCCCTGGTGGTAAACGTCTTGCACCAGACAACCATTGGAGGAAATCAGGCACACTTGTGTTGTGCCCTGGCAGAAAAGAAAAATAAACAAAATTAATACAGACAGTTAAATATGCATCAATTACATCATTTCCCTCGTTCAAGTAAATAAATGAAATCCTTCAAACAATAATTTGGAAGTTTTGTACATGCCATGAATTCACATTCACACTTTCATGCATTGTATAAAATGGACCACTCACTTCCTTCACTGATCTCCTGAAGCCACATCAAGAAAGAGAAGTTTGATGTTTCCTCCCCCTCTCTGTCGTTGCTTCCCTCTGGAGAAAAGTCCACTGTAAATAGGTTGTAGACCTGATCTGCATCTACCTCTGGTACTGGACCGCACATAATTTGTTTTGTTATTCTTTCTTTCTTTGTATTTTCTTTTTAAAGGGGGATTGCTCATTAACGCTCTGCTTCCTCAGTCCAGCTCTTTTTGTAGGATTTTTTGTATGTATAAATGTTTTCATTTCATAACATTATTTATTTTCATTGTGGCTTTCCTTTAGTCTTAGGCTATCATTAATTTGCCTAATTTGACCCCAAATGATATTTCACCACCACCAAAAACAGTCGGGTTCTTGAAGTTTTGCAATTTGACCTCTGCTGACCATAAATGACCTTTGACTTCCACCACAAACAATAGGATTCTTGTTCTCTAAAATGTAGGCCTACAACCAGACCAAATATGACATTTATCCAGATTCCCCTCTTGAGATATAATCATTGTGATTATGAGCAGGAGCAGGTGTCATACTGACCCATGCAGACACACCTTAATAACTGCAATTAGCTTTTGCTTATATGACAGGCCACACACCCACCAAGTATGATGAAGATCAATCGTTCCCTCGTGAGTTATCTTGTATGCAATCTAAAGCAACACACAAACGGACACCATATGAATGCATATGTTCCTCTGCTTTCAGCAAGGAAGCGCCAAAAAGGGCATCGTGTGGTATACATGTAATGTTATGAATATGATGCTGCTGTATTTAGAGCTCAAGATGTAACACATCAGTCAGTACGATAACACTCACTAGTGAACGGTCATGGTATGGTGATAACTTACTAGGATATCTTCTTATCAGCCCTTCCATCTCTAAGGTCTCTTAACCCTCTCTGAAGTCATGGATTGTTCTTTGTAAAAGAAAAAAAATTGGCAGCCTGCCTTGCAAATTTAGTGGCATTAGTCCAATTCAGGGCTTCTTGAACTGCTGCAATGTCATCCCCATGTACCACATTTCCAGATTCCATCTATCAAAGTTGAATAAAAAAAATATAAGACAGAGAAGGCCTCCATGCAATTACATTACAATTGCGATTGTGTCTTTTGGTAAGACACTTTTTTTCCCGCTTGCTTCTCTCTACCCAAGTCAGGCGCTATATAAATTTAAGGAATTATTAATTATTATTAAATAAATCCTATTCTTCATTCTTCTGTATGCCATTGCAACATAACAGGTAAGCCAGCGACAAAGGCGTATGGTGTATTATTGTAATATCCCTCAAATAAGGAATCATAATAGTGCCAATGCTTGTAAAAATTTTAAAATCTGTGGATTACACATTTAAAATCAGAAAGGACTGAAAAGATATTAAATCTCAGTCAGTGATCTTGTATTCCAGTCTCCTTCTGATGACACTGCCCTGGTGTACTAATGGCTGTAAAAATTTACACATTCCTCATTCCAAAGAGTAAAAAAAAAAAATTTTTAACCAGGTACTTCATAGTAACTTATGATTCTACTAGTTCAGCCTACTGAGGTTTTATAGATCACTTCTCTTCTCATTGTACGATGACTTTTGTTAATTAATATTACTTTGTCAATATATTTCAATTTTTGTACACTGAGGAAAAAACAAATAAAATATTGAAATGTGAGAGCATTGTGGTCATGTGGTTAAGGCAGTTAACTTGTGATCTAAGGCTTCCATTTTCAAGTCCTGGCCAGATCATTACGCTGTGTCCTTGGGCAAGGCACTTTATCTACATTGCCTCTCTTCAGGTTATTTCATGTTCAGTATTGTCTGTTTTTTTATTATATATTTAATATATAGCATAAATGGATGCTTGATGTTCCATTTTTTCATAAATTATCATTATAGGCAGTTGTTCAGAAACTTTGCTTAAACTAAGTCACTATTACTATTATAACATCAGCCATAGATGATCTATTTCATGCTACAATAAGAGGGGTTTGCTTGCTTTAAATGATCCTATTATTATGTAGAGCAACGATCATTTTATCCATACATCGCCCATCGTGCTTTTTTTTCTTTACGACATCAAATATGTAGAAATCAGCAATTGATTTTACCCCAAAATTATACTTTGTTAGTTAGTGTATTCACTGGATTGTAAGGATTTTGAAATACCAGCCTGGGGAGGGGTATTGTTGCTTTTAGAAGGGGTGTTTTTTTAAAAATTTATTTACTATTGTCTCCTAAGAAGCTTGTAGAAGTTGATTACAAAAGCACATCTGGTCTTTGTTTGTGTAGGTGAAGGGAGACAATGGAAACAATTAAAAGGGCCTGTGACTGAAAATGTTCATGTCAAAGGTCAAAAATTATTTATATACACAATTAATAAGTCCCACATGAAAACATGGGGTGGGGGGGGGGGAGCGGAACATTGTCAGGCTCTGACTAGTAGTATGTGATGAACCTTAACAGTGTTATTAGTTCCCTCTTACATGCAGACAGGGTGGGGTGGAGAGGGACACTGTTGGGTACAGGCAAAATAATGAAAAGCACAAAGAAAAGGATAAAAAACAAGATTTTATCATTGTTAAGTTCTTTTTATTCTGTTCTGTCACAGTGAACAGCAGAAGAAGGCAATGTATAAGGGTTTTCAGCATAAAAATAAAGCTTCCTTTGGGTAGGAGTTGTTCATGGGAGGGGCACAACTTTTATTATGGGGGGGGGGCTGATTGACTCTAGCGTTGCTTTGAAAGATCACATATGGCATCATTGACATCTTTTGTAGCGCTTTTGCAAACTGCTGAAGAGTTCATCAGTTTCCATTTGATAGGTCACTGGAACTCAAATTGTTGTTCTGTGTCAGAGCCTGTAGATGTAAACACATTCACTGCACTTATGTACAGTAAATACGAAAAGTTTGCAAAGCAAATTATTCTGAAATCGATTTTACACGATTTTTGAAAATCTATGTTTAACAATGACAACTACTAAAAACTGCATATTACAGGCTCACAGAGCTAAGAATTTCACTAGCAGTATTTCTTGTTCAGAAATATCCTTTGACTTTTTTATCATTTTATGTATAGATTCTCCAAAAGAAAAGTATCTTGTGTGTCTAAGCTGAGGGACCCATTCCTTTGCAACTTAACAGCCCCCCCCCCCCCATTCTTCCTTACGGACATGTGGCAACACACTATTTCATGATGGTCGATGTGGAGAAAATGGCATGGATTGACTGACAACAATATTCAAATGAAAAGAACAAAAAATCCAGCCCAGAACTTTAATAACATCATGTTGTTGACATGGATTGGAAATCACATTCTACTGACCTCAGATGACCATTGCCTTGTTAACACATCTGCAGAGAATGAGTACTTTCTGTGAAGAAAAACCAGCTAATTGAAAAGAAAGAGAGAAAGACAAGCCACACACTTACCTCTCTAAACACAACAACCAATGCTCCCTAATTCATGGGCCACAAGCGAAATGGCAACCCAACACATGCTATGAGAGAAATAAAATGAAGAGAAAATGTCCACAGCAAGGAACCAAGTTCAATACAATCTTCTCCATGTTGGAGAAAGATTGTCGATTAAGTGCATGAAAATGTGTACCTTCTTTTGCTTTAGATCGATCCCAAATGTTGCCGCCGCTTGCATTAGACCAATTAGCAAAGAGCATTGAGACGTGACAAACAATACTCACATTAGCAGCCGATGACCAAAAGTATTGTCTTCTTGTGCTCAGCATATACATATATGGTTTGCAAGGTTTTCACATTCTGACCACACATGACCTTTGACCAGCAAAAACAATAGGGATGTTGATTCTTGAACTGAACGTGTCACAACAAAAAATTTAATATGAAATTGGTCCAAGCTTCCTTTCTTGAGATATCATGTTTAAAAGCAAGGCATCACATACACAACACCCATCCACCTGCATGACAAATTATCATCGGAACCAAAAACTGATATTTCTATCAATATAGAAAATTTCTGGGAAACATTTCAACAACTGAGGCAGCTTTGAATTCAAATTTTAGGGGGAGGAATATGGATAGATGATTTGGAAGGAAACTGCAAGAAAATGTAATATATTGACATACCTTCAATGTGAAAAAGGGCAACATACTGTGGTGCAAAATGTACACAATGATACAATATTTCAGCCATTGACTGCAAAATGAAAAGCATGTGGCTAAGCTTGAAAGTTGAAGCCTACAGTACCTAGATCGTATGTGCTACCTTCACACTCTCACGAATAAGTCACCTAATATTGCATACCACATTAAAATGTCCTATGCTATTCTTTGTGTAGGCCTGCTGGCATTTGTACTGTTTGATGAACCTACTGTACAACAGCCTGTTCCGGGTTTGGGGGGAGGGTGGGTGGTTCATTGCTTACTCTACACACTAGTGATTTCTTGAAATATACTAACACTCTCATAACTAAGAGAAACCTATATTGTACATTTTTTGTCAAAATTGGTAATGGGATCTTCATATAGTCCACTGATGAATTGGATAAAGGCCCCTAGTGTAGACCCTAAGTATTACAAAATAATATTCAGCCACTAACAGAAACAGTGTGTGGCAAAGCGTGACACCACGCAATATGGTGTGTGCTGCCTTCACACTGTCACTTATTGCAGTTGCATGACAATACCTTAGGCCAACCATATTAACTTAACTACTATACGTCTATCTTGGGATAAACCTATACTGACATTTGTGACATTAAATGAAATTCACTGTAGACTAGTCTAGATAACATACTTGTACTGTAGCTATGGGTTTGTGGGTTTGGGGAGGGTCGGGGCAAATTGACTTGTTATTGCAGAATATTAGAAATTGGAGAATTGCCATACCTTCAGTGTGAAAAAGGGCAACCAGACCTACTACACAATGATACAGTATTCAGCGGTTGACTGCAAAAACGAAAAGCATGTGACAATGTGGTATGTGTTGCCTCAAAGCTCTCACACATAACAGTCTCCTTATGCAAACGACATTTTAATTTTATATTAGACTATTTGTTGGATAGTCCTGCTAATAGTTGTATAATCCAACTAAAGCAGCCTATTCTTAGGGTATTTTAAAGAGGAAAGGGAGGTGTTAGTGGTTGACTGCTGGCAAATAAAATGAAAGCCATGATCCTCACACCGCACGAGATGGTAAGTACTATCTTCATTGTCTCAATAAAATGGGTCACATGCAAATGAAAATATTACTTTCCTCCATCAACCCATCCAAAAGTTTATCGTCAATGTTGTTGTTGTTTTTGATATTACATATGCACCTTGTATTTGAAGGAGTGCCATCACCTGTACTTTTATCAGGCAGTTTATGCGCTGGTAGTTGAAGCCTTCCAACCACTTTGTTGGTTTTTCGAGCACTGGCTACCACCAGTGGAGAAGGACAGGACATTATTCCAAGTAGTTTTCTGCCATCCATGACAGAACTTTTCTGTCACAACTTACTTCCTCAGAAGCGGAGCGTATATTTTTTTTATTGATTTGCTTAGCTCTGCTCCTTTTTACTTTCTCCTTCTCTATTCCTCCCAAGGCCAACAGGTAGTTCTACAAGAAAAACAAGCAATAAATGAACAGTGGGTAAAGATCATAATCTGTCACTTGACTTTTAGTTTCAAAGTTTTCTTTTGTATGGGCCCAATTCAATTAGGTTTGTAGGGGTGGGGTTGTAATGATTTGCCCGAAGATTTTTGTGGTACTCTAGTTCTCAACTTTGCCATGTGAAAAGTAAAAGTCAATATGGTGTCTCATTAATGTTTTCATTGAAATATCAATATCCCCCCTCCCCCTTCCCAATCCTCCTGTCCTGCTGCACCTATGGTCACAAGATACAATCCCTTTTCAAAAGTGGATAATGGAGAGGCTGGGTGTGCGACGTCATGCATTAATTCAAAGGGATTTCAACCCAAAATTTAAAATTATACACGCTACAATACAGTACAGTGGTAGTCACAAGCCTCCCCTCCTTTAAATTGATCATTTAGCTCATTTGTAAGAAACTTGTTGGTGGCTGTTTACTCTTGAGAATTGTGCCCCTTGCCATAAAGTGAGAGATCTTGGTATTCTGTTATTAAACAGAACAATTACTTTATCTGCAATGTGGCAGGCAGTACCACCAGAATATACAGTAGGGACTTTAGAAGAACTATTAATTATCGTTAGGTAAAAAATATGTCAGCCCAACTTTCAATTGTTATCATAAGCAAAGTGCTTTTTCCTGTAGGTCTATACAAACGGTCTCACACGGTCTCTCATTTTGTGCATGCATCGATATGGCATTGACCCTAAATATGCCTGATATTCAAATATGGTCACCTTTGGTCAATTTACCTCAGCTCTAGACATTCAGTCACCTTGATTGTTCATTGATAATGACTGAGAACAATTGGAAAGTACCCAATTTCAAGTGAATAGTGATTTTAATTAGGCTCCACCTTGGCTAGGTCACGGCTAGTAAGACCCGGCCTAGCCTAGTTAGTTTAGATAGTTATTTTTTCTTTAAGTAATAAACTAATAATAATAGTAGAAAAGAAAAGCATCAGGAGGGACAGTGAAATACACATCAACGACAGAGAAACAAAATTGAAGACACAAAAGATCAGAACCGATTATAATGCTTAAAGTAGTTCTAGCCTAAGCTAGTACTGGTAGGCCTCGGCTAGTGTATACTTAGTAGTATTAGGCTAGGCCTATGCTATAATACACAAAAAATACTGTGATGCACATGGCTACAAATTTCGCGGATGCAAAAAGTAAACAAAGGCATAGGACCTAGCCTATATCTAAGCTTCCTTAGCATTTTACTCGTTTAGGCCTAACATTTTAGTTACTCTAAACGTTACGACTATGCTTCGCCTAGTATGAGTAAGTTTGACAAACCTGAGGATTGGAGTGATGTGATACAGGGCAGGGGTTGATATCAGCAATTGCATTGTTGATATCAGCAATTCATTTGCTGATATCAACAATTCCAACATATCACTAATTAATTGGTGATATGAGGTACCGAATTGCTGATATCATTAAATCATTTGGTGATATCATTAAATGATTTGGTGATATCAGCAATTGAATTGGCGATATGTTGTAATTGCTGATATCAACAATTCATTTGCTGATATCAGTAATTCAAGCGTATCGAACCAACGTCTACAAAAAGGAATTGGAAACGAGCGCCATCAACAAAACCCCATCCACAAACCCCATCCACAAAACCCCGCTAATTCTGAAGTAGTGGCCTAGTCTAGTATTGTAGTAGTACTATACTAGCCTGCTAGTGTAGTCATGGAAATATTACTTCCATGGTGTAATAGTGCTCGACAGTACCTAACCTTTGTACGTATATATGGTACAAACATTTTAAGCTACATGGGCTATAGCCTTGATATGCATGTGTGACATGTACACTGCATCGTACAAATTGCAAGATGGAAGAAGCGGGTCCAAGTTCCAATCTCGGTTCACAGCGAACCTTTCATAACCTAGTCGGAAGAGCAAGAGCAGCTATTGCCGGGTCTAGTTCGGAAGCAGACACCGATAACGATTTCGATGTTGTCCGACAGACTTTCCGATCTTTTCGGAGACGTCGCGATACCGAAGAGAGCTTGCGTAAGTCTGACTCTGACGTTAATTGGGATGACTTATTACTATTAGTGTTACTAGTATTAGTCCTACCCTAGGTCTTATGTTAAAAACACAAAAGGCAGGGGTACTAATTTAGAATCCGTACCATTCGACCCTACTTCCTAAACCCTATTCCCTACTTCCTAACCCTACTTCCTAACCCCTAACCCTAACCTTATTCTGCCGATTCGAAGTAAGCTTTCCCATTCATATTGTACGTATTCTAAAGTTAGGCCAAGGCAGGAATTACTCAGAGAAACTTCTTTTGTGTTTCTATTATGTTAAAAACACAATAGGCCTAGCCTGGGGCAATATTCTATTCTATGCTAGTCCTACAGTACTTTGTACAGTACTTAACCCATGGCCCAGGCTAGGCTATATGTTACAGACTACAGTACTTACACTAGGGGCTTGAGGGCCTAGCCTGGGTTGGCCTAGCACAATAATTAAGTTAGGCCTAACACATTTGAAGCCTACTTCGGCCTAACACCAGGTGTTCAAATAATAACAATAACATGTAGGCTAATAAAAAAGGCACAAATAACATGAAATACATGAACGTGTGCGTTTGAAAAATGTAAAATAAAGGTCTTAAAAAAGTAAAAGAGTAGGCCTGTGGTAATTAGCCTAGGTCTATTACTAGCCTAGGTACTATGTGGAAAGTGCAAAAACCGTAAAAATTAAAAAGTGATCAAGTGAAGCCTTAAACCCCAAAGTATAAGCATTGAATGGTGTAACCGTGTAAGACTTTGGAATGCAACAATAGGTTGAAAGTCAACTGTTTGGCCTAGCCTATGGCGTCAAATATATAGTAGGATAGACACGCAGCCTGCAAGTTATGCACCTATGAAATGTGTATGACGCAACCTCCTACCCCCGGGATAGGTGGTTCAATGTCCAAAATTAAGCTGGACTTTGTTACACCCCTGCATAGTTAATCTGGTACACCATTGCATGTCTTTGAACCACATCAAATTTACATTTTAACTGACAATTTGCTGACCTTGACGGACCATATGCACCTTTGATGCACCATTCCGGGGGGTTGTTGAGTCCGTCTTACAATTGATAGATGCATTACGGAAGGGCTAGAGGATGCATTAATAAGGAGCTAAGCGTAGGCTCTGGTAGACCTGTGCCCCCAATGTTTACCACTTCCCTTAGGTGCCTACATGTACGAGTTTGCCCTAAACCAGTGACCAGTTTGCCCCCAAGGTATTTTGAAAATCTATTAAGGGCCTACAGTATGACATGATCAGGTGTCATCAGTTTTTTCGGGTTAAAACAAGATTTGTACGGTAAAACAAAGATATTTTCCTCTGGGCAACAACGGTATGACAAGTTGCCAGCATTAATCCTCTAAAGGTTGGGCCTTTTTACCCGATCTTGGGAGTAAAGCAGTGAGACTATGCTTATTTTCCCAATCATTGGGGGGGGGGGTGGAAAGCACAAGTTATTTGCTTATTTTCCTGATCATCTGCCATGTTGACAAAGGGGGATCAGAGGATTTGTTCCTTTTTTTTTATGCATAGCAGGTAATATTAACCACATAGCCAGATAAGTGAATTTAGCCTGATGGTTCGATGGTGTGGGGTCCTGGATCATGCTAAGGAACCCCTGTTTGGTCCAGAGGCAAAGCCCATGCCAGTTGTAGCATATACAGGATTTTTCAATAGGGGGAGTGCAACTGAACATCCACCCTGGGGTAGGGGTTTAAGGGGAGAAAAGTGCTCCCCCCTTTAAAAAATTTTGCTTTCAGAAGGGGGCTTAGATGCAAAATGGTTCTTTCATTTTCTCAAGTACTGTATGTTTATGCACTACAAATTAACAATTTTGGTGAAGAACCCAGAAAACCAACATGTTTTGAGAAACTAAGCAAACTATATTTTGAAATAAAAAAAATGTGAACAATATTTCTTCTTATTATAAATGTTTCACACCCCCCCCCTGTTAAATTAAAATGAGTGTCACACCCTGTGTTTACTGTACTGCATCTTCTGCCAACCATAAACATAAAAAGTAGCGGATCCAGGGTTTGGAGAAAGGGGCACCGGCATGAAGGCAAATCCCTCACATGGGAGCACGAAAGGTGTGCTTATGACAGGGGGGACTGGGGGAAGAATATAAGCAGGTTTTATTTGCAATTTCTCAGGTTTTCACGGCTTTAGAATCATAATCAATACAATTTATCAGGAAATGGCAGCAATAATTGCCAAAAATAATGACTTCAGAACTTGCCTTCAAGTTTGTGGAAATACAGAGGCTGTAGCTGCTTGAACCCCCACATAAATCTGCACCCATTAAGGATGGGTGTTGGTGCTGATATTTGTTTGAAAGTCATATCCTAGACACTGTCGAAGCTGACAAACTTTGTCCTATCATCGAATCAATTGATAGGGCAGTTTTTAGTAAAACAAAAACAGAAAGATTTTTTTCTTTCTCTTTATAATTCAGGGTCTGCAAAGAGGGCACGAAAAATTCGAGTGGAATGGAAGGGGACTCCTTTTCTTTTGAGAAGGTCCAATCCAGATTACTTTCCATCACCTGCGGAATGTAGATTTTTGAAAGACCAATACTTTGGTGAGAAGATCTAATTTTCTTATACGAACCAGGCTTTTGACTTTTATTAAGTTAGAATCAAAAGATGGACATAGCTACTGAGTGAATTGAGTATTGGAATCGATGTCTGGCACTGAATTACTAATGTGCAGACCGAATAAACATCTTTCAGTACATCGATCCATCTTTTGCCAGTCCTTATCGTACTATCATACATAGTGATTTATACTGTTAAAAATGTATGATGGTGTGATGTACTTTATCTGTGTATTACTAAAGAACTAGTCAAAATGCAAGTTCGGAAGCATGTTGATTATGTATTCATGGCACATGGCTCAAATTAGCCTCACTTAGCATTACTATATAATCTGCACTTCTTTTAATTACCCAATGTACGTAGCAGGCTAGTGCATTCTCAGTTACACTGTTTAAATCTTCAGTATCCCTTTAATATAACCACCATCCTGTGGTAGTCCTGCACGATACAGATTTACCCAGATACTGTAGGGACCACGAGCAGTCATGATAGCATGAGTGAGTGTGTTTGAGACACTAGCTCGTATGAAACACTTAGCCGGCAAAATGGGAAATAATTATCTCAGCAAAATTTCCACTGTTTTATGACGCAGTATCCCTTTCCCGCAGCTGTATATGAGAAGTATAATAGCAAACACGATTGACTGATACATTTACTGTATGTGCGTTGTGTCTTTTACTCTAGGCACCCCAGATACCCCATTTGAACCATTTAACCGCCATTGGAGTATCGAGATGCTCAAGACAAAAATTTCAGAATTATACCCTTTGAAGTCTCTTGGGGTTATCGGCTTCAAATTTGGCAGGTGTGACAAAGGGAAGAAAATTCATGTAGTTGAGCCTGCAAATGTAAGAGAACTCGAGAAGGCAGTGGGGAGAGGGAAACTTGTAGTAATTCCTAAGAATGACATTGGACTTACTTCGGTAAGTGTAAGACGTATTTGGGTATTGAATGAACATATACATGTGCACGTTTCAGTGTGATCAGTTGTTCTGTGTTTTCCTGTTGGCTTAATCTTTCCTTAAATTCCTAGTATGTCTATAATTAACTGGTTATATATGTCAATTGGTAATACTTCAGTTGATGATATCATAACTTAATTTAAGGTATACATGAGTTATACATGTAGAAAAATCTTTGAGTTCTAGGTAAACAATACAATAAAATAATACAATGACAGTGCACTCTTCTCAGACTGTTTTATTATACTGTACAGTAAGTTTTAATTGTACATCCGGGAATTATCCACCACATTCTAGGAATGATGGATACAAATCACTGTTAAAATTACTTAATGATATATTTAAAAACTCATTCATTGCAATCACAAGTTCCAAATTTAGCTTTTTTCCTTTTTGTGTTAAAATGTTGCAATTCGTTCACCATAAGCCTTTGTGCTTACAGTACCTCATATTTGTTCATAATTATTTTTTACTAATTTTTCTAAATGTTGTACAGTACCTATTACATTGTTTCTTACAGATTGAAAGCAGCAATAGACTGGAAGAATCTGGAACACCAACTGTCACCTTTACTACACAGGAAAGACAAAGCAGATCATCAGGTAAGCAAGTGATATCTTTTTTGGTTGCAACTATATGATTCACCTATCCATTGCAATTGACCTGAAGCTAGACTAGCAATACTGTCGCCAATAGAAGTCATGTAACACTTCTATCCCCGTAGTTCACTAACCTAACCATGGCCTAAGAGTCAATTGTCATAGTCTGCTTTAAAGAGTCACATTAGATCCAACCATAGATCTAAATTGATTCTCTGCCTTTGCAACATGATGCACAATATTGTTCCTGGTCTTTTAAGGATCAGGGATATTACAATAGGCAGGGCATCATGAGCAGACAAGAATATTGGACTCTGGATATGACGTTAAAGGGTTCTGTAGATGCAGTCACCACAATTTGCCTTGGCATATCCTGGTAACTTTTTGTTACTGGATCGCTAAATTCATGCAGGATAAATACCTTGGTTTACCTTAAAGATAAACGATAGTGACATATCCACATTCAAGAAAACATAAGATTTTCTTTGTAAATGCTCTTAATGATTTTCGGTTTACACATCCGAAAGAATGGAGTCAATCTCATGTCGGGAAGTGTTGTAAAATACGGCCTAAACTTGTCATTTTCTTGTTAAAAAAATTAGCATTTTGCAAAAAGGGGTATGGTGGATCATGTGATCTTAATCGACCTGTGACGTCACTAGTTGTATTGCACTGCACTTGGCCAACGTTTACTTTCAACAGTCTGCATCGATTCGATACTCAACTGGACCGGGAACCCAGAAGACTTGAAAAGAGACAGAGGGTTTGATGGGCAGCTTATGTCCGTTCATGACCAGGGTTCAAGGTTATGTGTTGCTGCCGTGACACACCATGTGCGTGTATGTAGTCTAAATGTGCCTGCAATTAAAATACGGGGCCCAAATGTTGATTTCATCATGTGAAAAGAGGCAAGGCAAAAAGAGCTGAATCAAATTCAAAGTAGGGTACTTTTAGAAACCGTAGCAATGATAGTTATTGTACACTGTACCGGGCCCTGAAGTAGGGCCCACCAAATGGTATCAATCATGAGAAAAGAGACAAGGATAATTCTTTTTGCGGTACACCTGTTAGACATTTGGTATCCCAAAATACTAATTGCAGCAACTTTATGTTGTACCGGGCCTGTGTAGGCAGCAATCAAAGAAAGGCCCTTTGGCCCACACATAATTCATTTATATATGTGAAAATGAGCAGGATGATTCTTTTAGTTGCATTGGACTCCTTGGACATTTGGTTATCCAAAAATACCAATTACAGCAACTTTATGATGTAACAGGACCCATGCAGACAGCAGCCAGAAAGGGCCTATGGCCCACACATGATTTTTAATCATGTGAAAAGAGCAGGATTGGTGCTGGACCCTATGGTTATCGGGTATACCAAAAAAACCTATGACTGCAAATTTATCCTCTACCATGGCCCAGACAACCCCCCCCCCAAAAAAAGGGCCCACACATGCTTTAACCATGTGCAAAGACACAAGGATAATTCTTGTAGATGCATTGGACCCTTTACCCATTGGAGAAAACCAAAAATTGCCATCTACAACTTTTATCTGTACCGTGACTCAGTCAATATACTGTACGTATGTGGGATTGTGGGCATCACCCAGCATCAAGTCTGAATATTTTCACAACTGCAAATTTGGGTGGTTGACATATACCCACTGATAGTGTTTGATTATATATTGTAATGTAACTGTCAGTATGCCATGAGGGGAGAGCCACATCAGTTACTATTATTTGGTAAAGAAGTAAGTTTAACAATCCTGATGAAAGTTAGTTTGGTGTGTGGATGTCTGGTGCAATTAGCAGAATCCTTTTGATTTTGTGGATAAACTGGATATGATAAGTGGATAGGGCAGAATTAGTTATTATTTGATGTCTGTTACTCTGCAACAACATCTGATTTTAGTCACCTTCACTACAAAGTCATTGGAAGTAAGCGTTCAAGTAAATTAAGGATGTGGAATGTCCCAGTTAATTTAAAATTAAATGACAGATATATTGGTTCGACACGATGCGCAGTGAATTGCGGGTAACCCCAAAATTGAAATAACTGCATACTATAAATACAGCAGGTGTCATTGAGAACTGTCTCTATAAACAATAGGAATCATCTGTTGTTTCGGATAATGTAAGTCATTTTCTGTATTTGACAAAGAATTGAAGTGCTAATTGAGCAAAGACCTGCATTAACTAAGTTGGTATAATCTATAAAAAATATTGGCAGTTTAAGCTGGTTATAAAAATACCTTGTAATGACTTTTTTGTGTCGGTTCACCCTAAATTAATGTATGTACAGTCTGTACAGTATATATTTGAACAGTGTTGGACAAAGTATGTGGTCTAGCACCGTGTTGTTTCTTTGAGTTCTTGATTTAAGTATGCCTTTTTTCTCTTGAAAAATTATGTAACAGACAAATTTGCGCTACATGCAGACTCAATCAATACTGGACTTAGTAATCCAACTTTCGTAAATCACTTCACTTCTTAGTAACATACTGCTTGGTGAATGCATGATATAGAAATAGTTCCCAGTTCATCAAATTGTCTCTACTTATTTCTTAGACGCTGGTGTGCTGGGGAGGGGTTTTTCGTTTCGCTGCGTGCGGGTCGTCCTTTTGTAATTTTTTGAATGTTTGAGTGGGGGGTTGGGGGTTTTGTCTCTGCAGGTCGGCGGGCGAAGGTTTTTGGCTCGCTTGACCTGAGTTTCGTTTGTCAGTATGGGATGGTTCGGTAGTGCCGTTTGGCCGTGACGTTTTGTATCCCGCATGGCGGGTCACGTAAAAAGCACTTATTTCTTAGATGCCGCTGCTGACGATGAGTTACCAGATTTTGACCTGCAGTTTAATGTCATGTATGGTAAATATATTCATCCCTCATTTTCAAAATCTGCATCATTATGACATAATCAAGTTCTACCCCATTATTTGTACACATATAAAATGGTAACAAAGAGCAGATGTGTGTGCACAAATATATTGAGAAGGATACTATTACAGTTCTCATACTTGGTATGTAGATGCCCCATTTTCATAAGAAAAACTCTTGACTTTGATGGCAGTTTAAGGTCATCTAAGGTCAACAGTGGTCAAACTTTGAAACCTTCTGAACATGTTATCTCAAGATAAGAAGCATGGATACTTTTCATATGTAGCATGTGGATGTGTTGCATTAAGTAGGAGAACCCCATCATATCTTTGTGAAGGCCAAAGGTCATCTGAGGTCATCAGAGGTCAGACTTAAAAAAATCTTTTGCCCGACAGTTACCTTACACAATCCAAATTCTTATAAACCCAATGCCTTTCTTGCATTGTGGTTGTTCCTCAAAGAAGAAGAACTTTAAAATTAGTATTTATATTGCCCTTACTAGGTGAGTAGATGACTCATGATGTTTTTCATGGAGGTAGGGATTCACTGGATATCTGGTCCGGCTGGACTATTGTAAAGTATTTGGTAGAGCGCTTTTATTTATATATTGTGTTGAGGTAACGGCTGGATCAACCTTAGGGGTGCAGAGGATAAATCGCCCTCTGAACGGGAACGTCGGAG
>JAIPMN010019134.1:1660-13167 GCA_020650975.1 Apostichopus californicus
GGTAACAACTATTAGTTCCATTTTACAAATTTTTACCTGATTTGAGCAAATTCTAGTGCACATTTTTTCTAAATCATATTTCAAAATTTGGTTGCAGAGTACACACACTGTGTGTATGCATTAGAGATCTTAGCTAAACAAAACTGACTCCATTGTCTTTTCAAAGAAATATGAACTTTTCAGTTGCTTTAGTAACGGTAAATTTGGTACTAGTGGATGCGAAACATTGTGTAGAGTACAACTATTACTGTGATTTTACAACTTTTGGCAGATATAAGAAAACTTCAGTGCAAACTTTATACAGCCAGTTTCAAAAGCTATAGATATAGACTCTACACTGTGTGCCGGCAAGGAGAAATGACTCCTTTGTGTTTTTCAGCAAATGTAAAAAAAAATCCTGGCCATTATGACCCTGAACATTTAACAATAGGCCTACTTGTAGTATTAATGTACAAATTGTTCACCAGTGAATTCAGTTTGGGCCTAAATGGCATGTCAATTGAAGGCCTAAGTTGTCTGTCTACATGCTAACTTTAGTATGGTGGGGTATAACACAGCTTTGCTTGTTTCCTAACTTCACATGCTATGTTTAACTATATATGTATAGTATTTGCATTATGATGATGCAAGTCAAACTAGAGCTTGACAGTAGGATATATGTAGTCTGTTTTGCTGGCACTTTGTGGGATCCTACAGGGGTTTGCATCTTTTCAGTGGCGATGTTATAGCACTACCATAGACGAGTACCTATTCACAGACCCCTACATGGACTGTTTGTATAGTCATTCAGAATGCAATTGCTCTCTTGCAATGACAAAAAATACAATTTGTATTGTGAATGATTATTGTTTATCCTATGAAGGTTCACTTAAGTGCTGTAATTAAGGTTAGTGTGAGCTGTACGGGTTAGGAATAGACAATTTAGTCTTAAATCATTGCTTCTTAGTGGTTTGACTTGTTCTGGTAACTGTTTTGTAAATTCAATTTAAAGTCTAATCAAAATTAATTTATGTATAGTCGTGGTGAAAAAACATCTTGTAAACAAGGAATTTGAAAAGAGAAAAATATACTATGTGAGATTCCTAATGTATTATATATTATACATTTACTTTTGGTTACAATGCTGAAGGCTCAGTAACCATTGCCTTTGTTTTGCATGTGTGTATGTGTGTGTGTATGTGATGGCTTGCTTGTAAGCAAGATATCTCAACAACCACAAATTGAGTAAACGTCATGCTTGGTAGGAAGATGTCCCATAATTTGTAAATGTGCCCTATATTTTGTATGTATGTGTGTATGTGACGGCTTGCTGGTAAACAAGATATCTCAACAACCACAAATTGAGTTAATGTCATGCTTGGTAGGTATATGTCCAATGATTTGTAAATGTGCCCTATTGTCCTTGGTGCCAATCTCATATAAATGAGTGGGTGGGCCTTAATATGACATTGTTAAAATGTCAATATCTCTTCAACGGAATGACTTATTTAATTTATACATGGTATGATGTAAGTAACATGTTCTTTGCAACATGAACTTTTACCTCATTAATGTTCATGCATGGGTGGGGCCTAATGGGAATTTGTGGAAAGTGGATTGTAAACACGATACCTCAACAAACACAAGTTGAATCACAGTCTACTTGGTAGATACATGGCACATGGTATGTAGATGTGCCCTATTGTGTTTTGTTCCCATCTCTTGAATATTAATGAGTGGTGGGGCTAACCATAAAGTTTGTAAAATGTCAATATCCCTTTAACCATGTGTCTGATTTAGTTCATACATAGTAGCGTGATGCAACTACAAAGTAACTCTCATACATTATTAACAATTATATGTCAAAATTGGTAACAGAAAATGCCCTTTATTCATACATCTTCATATCTTTCACATAGGAAGACTGTTCTTTCTGGATACATACTGAAACACTTGGAATAGAAATAATATACTTTAAAATCCTTACCAGTGGATTAAAGGGTGTGAAGACTCGTGCACAAAGAAACATCTCATGCCGGGTAATCCGACCTAGTTTCGAATGAGGTGTAACAGAAGTGTTAGACACCACCATCAATCCCAGAAAATACACACACAGCTTGCTACCGTCGGTAATTAGACACTAGTGTACAGTCAATACATACAGGTACCGTCAATACCCACAACACAGTGTACATAGCAGGATGGACATCTCAGGTCTAGATAAAAGATAACAAGGTATCACGTCTCATTACTGTCTGCATTTTGTAGCGACAAGAAGAAAACGTCATTTGCAAGCAACGGAAAGTTAACTTTTTCAGAGCACGGCACATGGTTTGGGGCAAGTCTTCAATGCCTTTAAATGGTTGATGCCTACAAGGAAGTGCTACAAATAAGAATTGGAAATGTCTGATCTATTCTGGTTCTCACTTAATTCTTTAACAAATTTAACTCACTTATAAATTCTACATAAGTCAGATAGTTATTTTGAATTTTGAGCACATTGTATGGCAAGGAATCACAAAGCCAACTGGCTTTCTGGTTATACTATATAACTAAATACACTTTGTCAACATGATAACTGATTCCTGGTACCTTCCTTTATATGTTGCAGCATTAGTCATAACTTAAAATGAGATATGAATATTTTTTCTGCAGCCTCCAGATGTCTTGACTCTATTGCATGAAAGCCTACAAAAGGTTTTTGCAGAGATGACAAGAAGTGACAGCGAAAATCTTGCGAACTTCTTCATGTTTCCTCTGAAACATGTAAAGGCCATCGTTAACAGCGCATCACACTCCAAGGACCTGTTAGTGGAACTAGAGAATAGAGGGATTATACAATTTGCTCTCACTGATGAATTACGTGAGAACCTTGGGGCACTTAATATCTTAACAGGAAGAAGTAAGTATAGACAATGGATAATTGATGGGTGGTAACTTGTAGGTTCCAAAAAGTAAGATTTAAGTGACACTGTACTTAAAACGTTAACATTATACTTGTTTGTGCAGTAAAAATCTCAGAAAATCCTATGCTATCAGAAAAACTGATTTAGGTGAAAATCATGTTATAAATAGAAACTGATATCACAAAGTAATCATTTTAAAATGTGTATGGAGGTTTATGAATTTATCCTGTTAAACTAGAGGGACTTAAATCAGGCCATTTAGTTTAAAATATGTGTTATTGGTTTCATTGAAGGTCATAAGCTTTGCAATAATGGTGTGTATAAGTCTCTTTATGTTGATGTCTCATTCGGACAATCGATACCCCGTATATCACAAAATGAAAATTGGATGGATCTTAAACTTTGTTTGTAGTTTGAAAAATAATCACATTTTCAGTTCAACTGCCATAATGACTTCATTAACTGGGGAGTTAACAGGCTATGTATTATGGAATTCCACCAAATTTGGAAAAAATATTGTACCTCCGTGACACAAAACTGCTAATATATGTATATAGGATATGCTCTTGAGCTGAAGATGAAGAATTTCCAGTAACATTGTTAAACAATGAAGATAAACCGCTGGATTATAACTTTAAAATATAAACAGGTGATATATTCAGGTACCATGCCTGACGACAGGGTGGGCTACAAACATGGGGCCTGATGTCAATAATCTACCCCAGTATGCATAGGTAGGGATGGATTAAGCTATGGCTTCCTTTCCCCAGAAGAACTCTTCATATGCTATCAATGTACCATGAATGTATGACGTCTTAAAATAATGGCGCCCAGTGACTTAATTGTCCCAACCTGACCTTGGTCTGGATGTCCCTACTTTCCTTTCATAGGTAAGTACACCAGCTTGGGACAAACTTAATGCAACATGAGACTTGAATCCTGAAACAATTGTAATCATGTTTCTCTTTAGTACTTTGGAAATTAATGCATATTTTACTATTATATTTCTTTGTAGGTGAAGGAAGCAAGTCATCCATTTACAGACCTTCATCAACATATCTTAAGCACGAAAAAGGTGGGTACAATCCTTCTATGGTTTTAAATGAACGTTGGCATAACTCTAACTTTCAATTCCTGTACAACTCATGAGGTGAACAAGATATAGACATTTCTCAACCCTTGTAAATATATGAAGAATGTTATGGAAAAACAATGTTTTTCGTCCAAACAAGCATTCTTCTGATATGAATCAAGCTGAATGAGAACTACCCGAGTGGTGGTATTCTGCTTGCTGAAACATTACGTTTGTTCCCTATTGTTAAAGTGGCCTGTTTTTATAGTACTGAACAAGAAAAGGAGTATTAACTGCTACGTCACATTTGGGAGTTTTGGCAAGATGATTTCTAAAGGTAGTAATTAAAAACACAGGGTGAGCTAAGCTTTTCTGAGCATAATAAGCATCATGTTGCTGAGCAAATTTTCATATGTCATTTGTCTTGTAATACAAAAATAGTTTACTGCAACATTAAAACTATGAAAGCATAAAGGTTGTCAATATGCATGAAAGTCAATGCCTGCACAATAGCAGGAATCCTGCTCCTACCCCTTCCCTTCTCAATTATTATTACTTAACCTAAATATACTGATGTGTGAATGTGAACTTTGGTCTCATGAATGTATGATGTCTTAAAAGAGGTGTACATGATATTGGCATTCCTCAAAATTTGTAAATATATGAATATGTGTAAAAATATTTATGGAAAAACAATGTTTTTTGGTCCAAACAAGCAGTCTTCTGACATGAATCAAAGCTGAATGAGAACTACCCAAGTGGTGGTATTCTGCTTGCTGAAACATTACATTTGTTCCCTATTGTTATCAGGTACCATTTCAACTATTTTCCCTTTAGACTGGAAGCCACCAGACACCATGAAAATAACATCTTCCATATCTGGAAAGGGAGGATTATTACAGATTCCAAACACGGGTATTAAACTGGTTTTTCCACCAAACGCAGTCACAGAGGAACGCAATATCCAAGTAAAAATCATTCCACGAAGTCTTTTAAATGAGCCAGCCACATCCTTTTCAAGTATTTCATCAGTGGTATTGGAGCTTCTGCCGAATGGTTTGCAGTTAAAACATGAAGTTTCATTGACCTTACCACATTGTCTGACTTTTATTAATGAGGAAAAAGCTAAAGCCAAGGTTTATGTCAGTCACCATGAAGAAGGTATATCTCACTTTATCTTACCTTTCATTGCTTAATTTTACACATTATTGTACTTAATTTGACTTCACATGATTTATCACATACAATATCTCACTTTACTCCTCACCAACAGCTGCCACCTAACATGTGTGGAATGCATTGTGGAATGGAAAAGTTGATAACATACACTGCAACAGTGAAAGTTTATTTTCTATACCACACTGCTTGCCTTTCATCAAAGAAGCTAAAACAAATAATATTCATTTAGAAAAAAGTAACTCTCAGTAAACATCCAGAACTGTTGACAAATTATTTACAACAGAACTGTTTAGTCAAGGGTGCGTATAATAACTGCAAAACTTTGGTGAATAGGATTCGGAGATATAAAATGCAGCCAAAAAATAACTTAAGTATGATATTATCTTTTATTTGAAGACATTATACAAGGAGATCACAGTTGGTTTTTAATATGGTTTTTAGCTATTCAAGAACAAAGTTGATATTAATGAAAGTGGTCTGGTTGTGATCCAATGACTTGGCTGCAACGCACTGAATAATTCATGCATTAAAATGAAAGAGGCAGCTTTCTGACAACTCTTCATAGGGCAGTGCACTTCAACACCACTACAACAGATTCAATTTTTGACTTGATGAAGCAATGCATTGAACCCTTTTTTTTCTCTGGACCGATAAAATAGCTTGGTTCACCAGCTGTATGGGACAAGCAGAGAGTCTTAGTATGTGGTGTCTTGTGTGATTGGTTTAGGGGAGGCTAGCAAATCTAATCGGAGTTGATGGAACTCTTTCTTGTCACTTTTGTCTGGACCAATCTAACAAGACGTTGCTAACTAGCTTTTATGGGTCCTGCAGAGGATTCTTGTGTCTTTTGCCTGATTCTGGAAAGGCTTGCAAATCTAGTTGATGGCCTGGTGCAATTTCTAGTAGCCTACAGTAAAAGATTTAATGATCTGAAGTTTTGCATTAAAAACAAGAAGAAAAATGTTAAATAGATGTGCAACCTTCACAAGTTAGCTATTACCTAAATATAAAGTGACAATGGGGAATGATGCCAAAACTGAATGGGTTAAAGGACGATTTTATGTTTTTGTTTTATTGGGAGGGGGTGGGAGGGGGGTACAAAGTTGTAGAATGAAGATTGTGAATTGTAAACATGAAATGATGCAGCCCAATTGTTTTCGATTAGATATGCAACTATGCAGACTCCTGGATCTTGATGTTTATTTCACTCCCCCACAGGGAACAGGATTAATAAAAAAGCTTACTCAGACATACACACTCCTCTTTATATTGTTAGACACTTCATAAATCCTTCTATCCTGTGTATTGTTTATCGCTGCACAGGTGCGGTTAATGTGACAGGATGTTACCAAAAGAAAAGAACATCATTGTTATTTACATTGACATTGCTGTATAATGATAATAAATATTTACTTAGTAAGCATACTATCAACCGTTTCAGCTAAAAGTAAATTAATTCATAGACAAACACACTGGAGTTAATAAATTAATATTTAATATTTATGAAATACCATGCACAAGGTTGATGGACTGGTTGTTTATGGTAAAATATTAAAATCAACACTCTTAGTGATTTCATTTATCTGATTGAAATTCATTTCTGTAAACTTGACAGGCCAAAGACCCCGTTGGGAAGAGAGACCGCTCAGCTCTTACATCTTTCATCGTTCAAAGTGTACAGTTAGACTTCTTGGATTTTGCTGGTTGAAGATTGTAATTGATGACACAGAAGTTGAAGCTAAGGATATTGTGGTATATGCTGCCAAAAAGATTCTAAACGATAAGGAAACTGCCGGAGTATCAATTGGATATTACGAAGACATTCCTGATCGTGAACCAAAAGTAAATCATTTTAAAAATATTTTACCAGCAAATATAGTTTTTACAGAAAGTAATAAAGTTTCTTCTTTTAAACTCACCTTTTCTGGATAAACCTATGAATTGATGAGTAAAATTGACATCAATTGTTTGTTTTATTGATAGCAACATCTAGAATGTTATTTCCATTTCAGATACTAAAATTGAATCCAGACTTGAAACTTGTACAAAGCCTACTATTTACAATTTTTAAAGAAGGAAACCATCCATTAACTATATCATTTAATGGCACTAATCCACGCAATACTTGGTGTACAGAGCAAGGAAATGCAAGACAGGTAAATTTTTGAATTTGCATATTTTAGTTCACAATTGGTTAGATATTAATTAACAGAGTACTTTAATTTAGACTTGATAACATGGTTTATTATTAAATATGAGTTTAATGTGGACTCTAAAAAATCTTGAACCTGGTTAGCCCTGGCTTGGTTTGTATCCAGAAAAAACGACAATTTTCCGGGTATCACATGATCTACGAACTAACTAAATCTATCTTCCTTATCTTACTCCTCAAGCTCTTTGTGAAAGTTTATTCCTGCTGCAGCTGCTTTATAAGCTAAGATTAGGAAGATATAGCTTTGGTTACTTCGTAGATCATGTGATACCTGGAAAATTGCCGTTTTTTACGGGTATAAACCAAGCCAGAGGTTGAACTCATAATGACCTACATCACTCTAGCTTACATGGTATAATACTATGGTATATACACAATTGAACTAAGTTAAATGCACTTACTGTGCAATGTCAGCTCGGGTAGGAGATGTGGTGTATCATGTTTATTTACTCTCAAATACTGTGACAGAAATATTTCTTTGACATATTCATCTGCAATGGAAGCATAACACCCAGTTTTCAAAGCAATGCATCTGCATGGTTTAACCTCACAAAATGCATTCATTTTACTTTTTCTTTAGGAGATACCTTGGGGATATATAGCTTTGTCTAAAGAATTCTTAGTCCATTTTGAACTTCAAAGGAGACAAAGTAGGGACTCATTCTGCAAGTTTACAGCACAACAGGGGAACTCTGATCCTATTAAATTTGCAATAGAAATGGAGGTTTGTTGCTTTCGAATGGAAATGTTTTATATGTGTATAAATGAATTAATGGATTTTGTAACAAAGAAATCAACTTTAAAAGTAAGAGGCTACTGGTCCAGCCATCAAATGAAACGGAGGAACATAAGGTCTATAAAACTCAAGACCTTTTACTTTTATGAAAGCAAAAATGTCTAGTATAACAAAGAAATATGTGATTGCTTAATCATAATGACAAGCTATGCATGATTCTGAGCATTTCTTTTGCGTTTTCATTTGCATAATAAAAGTAAAAACATCTTTTAAAGTACTACAATATTGTGCAAGGGTGTGAGAATGGAGAAATGCAGAAAATAATTACTGAATAACAGGAATTGATTTATATGAGTAGATGCATTTTTTTATGCTTGTGTTTCTACCCGTTTCGGTAATACCTCCTATTTCTCCCACTTCTTGCAATTCTTCTCTAATGCTATGGTTTGATCCTTACACCAAAAATATGGAGATTGATTTTAACTATAAGTTGCATGTGAAAGATAAATTAGTGCACTTTGCAGCTTTCGAAAAGACTTGTTTGGAACAATGTATCTTTGTGGCAAGTTTAATGTTAATGTATGTTCTCTTTCCACAGGGGAATCAGTCCACAGGTGAAATTGCAGACAGTACAGTACCGCATTACATTTTAGAGGTATTTATTATCCTAATGATGTTTTTCAAGATTCTACAACAATGATCCAGGGATTGTAGACAAAATTGTGTTTGTTTGGAGGGGTGGTGGGGGTATCTGTGATCAGTAGAGTGTCCTGCTAGCTTTCATGCCTCCTGCATCCAATGGCTCTACTACCTGATATATTCTAAACCGATGACTTTTCTCTCCCCACAATGTAGTAAACAAAATTATTTGTGGCCATTCTTCCAGAAGTCTGGTGTGTCCTGAAATATGTTCAGCAGCCTTGGTTAGGCTTTTCATAAGTAAATTTGTAAGGATTGTACAGATATAATACTGTGCCAAGTGGGAATAACATCATGTAATGTATTCGTGCCGCAGAAAGAAGATAGGCAGTTAATTATTTAGGGTAGTATTTGTTTTAATGAAGCATCTACTTTCTGTAAAAATATTACAATATAAGCCCCGCTGATGTTCTATTGTCACATCAATTAAGTTGTTTCAACTAGACCACAAGCCATTAGTGTACCAATTCATCGAGGTCTCTTCCATCCACAGCTATTCTATAAATTGTCCTTGGTGTAAGATATTTAGGTTTTGAATGTAAATGAAGCAGATTTAATTTCAATTCATCTTTCTTGTAGTATTTGGCAGAAAAGCTGTGTTCAGAGTGGCAAAGCCTTGCCAGGTATTTGAATATTAGCGATGCTGATCTTGATAATCTAAAGGAAGATAATCGCCGGTGTCATCAAGACACAAAATACTTTATGCTTCATGAATGGAGAAAGAGGAATGGTACTGGGGCCACATGCAGCGTGCTTGCTACAGCTTTGGACAAGGCAGGCCGAAAAGATCTTAAGGAGTTTGTGGAGAAAGAAGGTAATAATAACTATTGACTGGATTGATGTAGATATGACATCATTCAGGTTGATAATTCATCTAATAATACATGCATACAAATAATTTGTATTCACTGTGACATTCCAGGGGTATTCAGGTGGCTAAAGTTGATTCCTTACAGACAATGCTGGCAATTTATAGGTCAAAACCTTTATAGCATCTTATATGGCGAAGATGGAAAATCTTTAAATTTGGTGGTATTTTGTGAATGCATCTGGCAACAGCTGAATGATGTCATCACTGCAATTCAGCTGAAAACTTTTTTTTGTTTTTATTTAAAACATTCAACTCCCCTGTTCACTGAGGAATACAATATTTCTACAAAACGTTGCATTTCCATGAAATTCTAAATACAGAGAACCTTGATAGCTAGCAAACAGGGTGACAGGACAAAATCCCCCCGGACAAAATCCCCCCGGACAAAACCCCCCCGGACAAAACCCCCCCGGAAAAGATCCCCCCAAGCCAAAATCCCCCCAGGACAAAATCCCCCCAAGCTATAAAAAATCCCATCAATTCTTTACAAAAATGCGTCATCCCGGTCCCCCTGGTCCCCCCGTCCCCGGTACCGTCATCCGGTACCGTCATCTGGTACCCCCACCGGTACCTCCACCAGTTCCCCCCCACCGGTACCTCCACCAGTTCCCCCAACCGGTACCCCCACTGGTACCCTCAGTGGTACTCTCAGTGGTTCCCGGACCAGTACCCTGACCAGTACCCCGACCATACCCCGACCCGTACCCTAATAGTTAGCCTGACAGTTACCCCCACCGGTAACCCCACTGGTACTCTCAATGGCTCCCTGACCAGTACCCCGGCCGGTACCTCAACCGGTACCTCGACCGGTATCCCAACTGGTATCCTGAAAGGCACCCTGACACGTACCCTGACACGTACTCTGACACGTACCCTGGTACAATGACCAGTACCTTGACCGGTCCCTTGACCGGTCCCTTGAATGTCACACTAACAGGTAGCCTCACAATTACCCTCACTGATCTCCCGACCAGTCCCCTGACCAGTATCCTGACTGGTATCCTGACCAGTACCCTAACCAGTACACTGAGTGGAACCCTGACCGGTACAGTGACCAGTATGATGACCGGTACCCTGACCAGTCACATGACCAGTACCTTGACCGGTACCCTCACAGGTACCCTAAAAGGAGCCCTCACAGTTACGCTCGCCAGTACCCTCACTGGTACCCTGACTGGTACCCTGACCAGTCCCCTGACCGGTACCCTAACCAGTGCAATGACCCATGCCTTGACTGTCACACTTAGGCCATCCCTGGTTGTTGCAGGCAGGCTTTGTATGGGTCAGGGGGATATTGTCTGGGGGGATCTTGTCCGGGGGGATTTTGGTTTGGGGGGATTTGGCCGGGGGGATTTTGGCCGGGGGGATTTTGGCTGGGGGGGATTTTGGCTGGGGGGATTTTGTCCGGGGGGATTTTGTCCGGGGGGATTTTGTCCGGGGGGATTTTGTCCGGGGGGATTTTGTCCGGAAATGAACCAGGTCTCAAAAATACATCAAATAAATATTATAATAGAAAAGTAGAACATGAAAACATTTGCTGTTACGACACCACAGACCACCTACTGTGATCCATTGCATAGCCGAATGGAAGATTTTAGGGCTCTTTTTTGTTTTAGTGCCAATGCAGAGCCGTAATGAACCTACACAGGACTTGACACATCAACATGGCTGGTTTCGTGGCTGGCTAAGTTGGTTCAAGTGGTAAATCCAGAACTCCTTTAGGATAACTTTATATTGACAAGAAAGTGACAAAAAGGTAAGTTATATTTTGTTTCTGTTATTGATGTGAGTACGTGTGCATGTTGTGTTTGTGCCTGGGGGGGGGGGGCAGGCGGGGGCATTGACTGTCATAC
>JAIPMN010019136.1:0-11513 GCA_020650975.1 Apostichopus californicus
GCCTCAATCTAACATACATACAACATTTATAATATTAGGCTCTGCGTATCATACATTGTATTGCTTACCAATGTGTCAATGTACACAAAGAGGTGTACATGTTTAATTACTGGGTCCATATTTTGTTTTGTGTATGCATCATTAATTATTCAGATGACCCTCTGTATTGCCAGCCTTACTTCTACACAAAATAATTGCGATTATTTTCTTTGATATAAACCCTAGATTTGCCAAGGCTAAGCCATTTTTTTTTATAATTTAATATGTGACATACTCACTCATTATGTTTCAATGGAGACATGTATTAAGTGAGTTTGTTACTATATGTAAGAGTGAATAACACCCTGCACAATTGCCTCAGCAAGTGAGTCTGCAAATTGTTACTATAATCACACTGTCTAAAGCATGTGTGCTTCCACTTGCTATAAGTTACATATGTCACAATTAAGCTATTGTTTAATAAAATGTAATATGAGTAATAGTTACTATTCCTTCTTTTCCATCCTGACCTTTGTTTAATAAAATGTAAAATGACTAACAAGAACCATTTCTCCTTTTTCATCTTAACCTTTTCTACCCTTCCCCTCTCAGTGCATCCAAAACCCAAGAAAATTGATATCAAATTTAAATCTGAAGATAATCTAGTCACTATGCTATTTGCCAATGAGCTATCAACTAAGGGATTACAAGTGAAAGTCTTTGGTTGGTTTACTGTTATGTGTGTATACACGGTGTTGTCAGTCAGTAATACAATACATGCACATAGCTTCTGGACCCTATGCATGTCCTCAGAGTATAAACCAAAGTAATTCAGAATTCCTTTCTTAGCCATTGTTCAATAGTGTTGAAGGATTCTCTTAATGTGTTCTGTCTAATCTGTACATTATTGCACTTCAGTTGTAGTACTGGCCATTCAAGAGATATTTTCCAACAAACTCAAGCACGTATGCTTTCTACATTAATTTGCTGTTGTAATAATATTGATTATAGCCCACACATTTTGTAGAAAAAGTCCAGCAATTGTCAACAGATTTGTTGGGAGGGGCGGGGGGGGGGCCTTCGAAACTCTTGGGAGGTAGCATGGAGTTGATCAGTTAGCACTACTAGTGTTGTAAATAACTAATTTTGTTGATTAGGTAAAGGTGCTTTGAATAATGACATTAGTCCTGTGCTTTTATCTATGTCAGTCCAACAAACCCAAATATCAATAAAACACAAGGAAAGACATTAATGTCTGTTATAAAAATAATCACAGACCTGATGAATTTGCACCTTAATAAATCTAGTGAATGGAAAGATGAGTTATATTGTACTTTCTCTTTGATATCCAGGTGATACAGTTTTCAACATTTCTTTGGTACATTTCTTCCAAGAAAGGGAAGAAAAAGTCAAGCAGGAACACATCACTGATGACATAACTTCCTTTGTGGATGAAAGTCTGGTGAGTCTTTACATAATCATTTCTCACCAGTCAGTTAGTGAAATGTTAATGGGTTGTGTTGGATACCTTTGATCAAATCTACAGGCCATATGTAGTTGGAGACAGCTTGCCTAATTAGTGCTATAAATAAAATAAAATGCCCATTTGTAGGTTCCACTCGTTTAATTGTGTAGAGCTAGCAACATTTACTTAAAACAATGACTATATTGTAGTATGTAGTGGTGGGGGTTAGATTTCTCCAAAGTGGAGACAAATACCGATGGATACCTAAATTAACAGTTCATAAGAAAACTTCTGTAGAAAATAAAGATTGCGCACATGCCATGCAAGCTAAGTTTGTAGTATGTACATTGGTCTGATGAGATAGCAATTGATAAACTATTAAGTATCAAGTGAAAAGTCTTTGAAGCTATCAGTGTTTTGTCACCTGTAAACTTGGTGTTGTTTTGACTCATTAATACAAGAAACTCAGATGAGAGAGAATGAATTAGGGATTCTCCAGGCAACCAGTAATTTTTATCTTTAGATCTTACATCCCTACATAACTAGTATTGCTAGTAGTAATAGATTTCCAATAACTTTTGAACATGCCATATGCCATAAGTTGCCATTTCTAATGCTATTTTAGGTGGCCTTGAGTAACATTTTACTCATTAACTCTTTCTATGATTGTAGGAAATTGTGTTAAATTGCACATACATCATGTTGTTGGCAAGATTTAAAGTTGTATTACACAAAAAGTAGTTGTAATTATGATTGACCCCTCCCTAGAATGTACAGTAGGCTAAATTGTATGCCCCTACCAAAAAAAAGGTAAACAATAAAAATTGAGAGAGAGGGAGAGGGTTCCTCACTTATGGAGAGACTACTTTTACAATACAATTCTGAAGTGCAGTATATAAAGATATAACGTGCAGTACAACATACACAGTTGATAAATCTTCAACATTGTTTCAAATGTGAAGAAACATATCACCTGTGTTGCCTCTAAGCACCCTTCATTTTTTATTCCTTGCCAAAGGCCGAAGTAATATATGCGATGGTGATGGCGTGTGTGTGTGTGTGCGTGTGTGTGTGTGACACTTTGGCTCGTAAACACGATATATCAAGTATAGTTATAGTTGGATGAACTTCAAACTTAGTGAGTAGATGATCCTTATTGTTTTTCATGGAGTTCAAAGGTCATTTGAGGTCAACAGAGGTCAAAGTGTTGAAATCTTTTTAATACAATATCTCAAAGAGTAAAAGTTTTTTAACTTTACATTTAGTATGTGGGTAGCCCTTAGTGAGTAGAGGTTCTCTACTTTTTTCCTGAAGGTCAAGGATCATTTGAGAGATCACCAGAGGTCATAGGCGGAAAACATTGTAAACACGATATCTCAAGAAGTAATATATGCTTGAACTTTAAACTTGGACTGTGGATTGACCTAGAATAGCAAATGATCCATATTGTTTGTCATGGAGGTCAAATGTCATTTGAAGTCACCAGAGGTCACGGGCTGAAAATCATGTAAACGCGATATCTCAAGAAGTGAAAGTTGCTTCAACGACAAACTTAGTTTGTTGGTAGATCTAAGTAATTAGAGTTTCTGTATTCTTTTTCATGGAGGTCAAAGGTCATTTGACGTCACCAGAGGTCAAAGTCTGAAAACCTTGTAAGCACGTTATCTCAAGAAGTAAGAGTTGCTTCAACTTAAACTTTGTTTGTTGGTAGCCCTTGCTAAGCAGATGATCCCTATTGTTTCACATGGTGGTAAAAAAGTCTTTGAATGTCAATTGTCGGTTAGAGGCAGAAAAAGTCTAATTATGCAGAAGTGAAGTTTGTTTGACCTTTGACCCTCTTTGCAGAGGTATGTATTACTCAGTTCTGCAAGACTTGCCATTTCTGCTCAGCTATGCAGCTCATTAGAAAATCTTGTATGTACAGTTTCTTCTCATATTGGCAAGGAATCACTAGGTCACGTGACTTTCTGGTTACAAATATCTTAAAGAGTTTTGACAGCCCTCCCCCTTTACCCTCCTCTAGACAACATACTATTTAACCCCTTCCACTACAAAAAAAGTGGCCAAGCAACTGAGGTAGAGCCCATTTCATGACATGAAACAACAAGGTGTCAGTTAGACCATAAGCCTCTAACGCCTGAAATGGGGACAAAAACTCGCACACCATTAAGGGTGTCTACACTAATTTACACATGTTTCTTGATTTTTTTTGCTTCGCATGTGACCAATATTGTCAACACTATACAAATCAGTGATCTTGGAAAGCGAAAGTAAAAGCCAGTTAGATAAGCATCATTGATGTCATGAGTTTCATTACAATACTAGAACTCCATGGTTATGTTGCTAAATGATGATGGGTTCTGCTGTGTACACCTAAAGCACTTTGTAACTTTAAACATTGTGTAGGGTAGCCATGAAGTTACAGTCATCGGATACCCGTGTCTGTAAATTTGATACCATTTTAAATACATAAATAAAGAGATGTTACCGTAAGTCTACCAATGGATTCTAATTTACTGTTGATTTTGATCTGCGTTAGGTGGAAGGGGGCGGGTAATGGAGAGTAGATATTATTCCTGTAAAGCTATTTGACCATGTATACTCTTCTTAAGATGACCAGGCACCATTTTGCAAGTCATGGTAACATCATGAGTTATATTTAACATCCTTCACACATTTACTTGGAAACACATGAATATCATATCTCCCCCATCCCCCCCCCCACCCCCTCACCGTAATAAATAGCATATATTGGTTTGCCTTTAATTATTCTGCCAATTCTATGTTACAACATTACAACTTCCTTTGGATTTACAGTGTTTGTGCTATTTCATACCACCTGTAGCATGTTCTTGTATTACTTGATATAACTCACTCCTCGGAAATTATTATTTGCTATCTTCTGATCCCTTTGGTATATTGATTGAATATAAACTTGTTTAGACTCATTTTCTTTCCTTTACAGATGGTAATTACCGTGGAAAGATCAGGAAACAGTGAGAAGTAAAAGATATTTATTTGCTGTATAAGTGTGGCTCACTCCTCACAAGGTCATACAATGTTGAACAAGGTCACACTTCTAGAACTGTATATAAAACATCAGGAATGTTGAAAAAATTGTCAGCTCAATATAATTCTGATAGAGTTGCTTGGTAAATGTAAGGATATTGTTTTGTTGTATAAAGGGATGATAGTGTTGGGGGTTATAATTCTAGCTTTGAGAAGAAAAGACAGACACATAATTAAGGGATTGATGAGGAGATGGTTTCTTACAATTGTTTCTGTTATAGTTTGTGATGATATCATCTGTCATTGTTTGTTATTTGCTAGTTTTTATCTCATTTATTTGACATAATGTGTATTTGGATTTCTTTCTGCAAATTGACAAACCATGTTTTACATTCATGGAAGGCAATAGGAGCAATGGGGTGGGGAAAAAGTAAGTTCAAATAATTTTTATTTTTGCCTAATGTCATTATGTTTTCCCCGCAACATTTTGTTAAGTCGGCACGCAAATCTGTACACATATTTTAGGTCAAAAGAATGTAATGTCAACAGAAACGTCCAAATAGAATCAATTCGTCCACCTGCTAATTGTTCAGCAACGCAATGGGCAGAGTACTACTCACAAAACAGTCTGTGATAAGAGCGAACTTCAGCTTTGTACCGAATATGGCTTTGAGGATTAAATGTATCTGCAATATTGACAACTTCTTCTTCCACTAATATTGCAATACGTATACATTGATCGTAAAATTCATGTCCTAGATGATTTCGAAAGCTGCCCACGATCCCAAAACAATTGTCTTGTTCTTACCACTCAAAGCTACAAGCGAGTTATCTAGTTCTTTAGTTCTTTGAACAACTTCCACTTAATTAACAAACACCACTTCTCGTGTGTTTAACTCTAAGTGACTGGCGTTAGAGTCGCAAACCTACAAATGCTATGATGTATTTTCCTCACGTAGGGTTTGGTCACTCTACATGTTGACAGTTACGACTATGTTCAGCACTAATTCAACTTCGCCCCAATTCATGTATACAATGACGTAATATAAGCTGACACAAATACATTTCGGTATATTTTAAAGCAGGGTTTCCCTAACTTTATTCCTCCACGAACCCCCTGTGGATGTCAGAGTTGTCCACAAACCCCCAACTTTTTGAGACACGATCTGAGTTATTATTATACTATAATACTCATAACAGTGCCTCGTAAAAGATCATGTTCATAGTATAAAATTGTAATGAAAAAAAAACAAGATGTACAAATATGTATTTGAAAACTTCAAGATCAGATCAGCTCATTATCTTCACGACGTACTGTCATGCGTACACCAACTCTGTTTCATAATTCAGTTATTTATCACACGCACGGTTAGGGAACCCCTGATTTAAAGCCTGTTTGTGAAGTAACTGATAATTTGTATATTTTATCAGACATGTAGTTATATGAACAGATCAAAATAGAAAAAAACTTAACCAGCTTGTACTTACTATTTATGGTAACCTACTACAATTAAGAATACCACAGCTTTTTCCAATTCTGATATGGTATAAAATGGGTACAGAGGGGACTGTTGAGGTAAAGAAGAGTGTTTTAAGGGTAAGAAGGGATGTGTAGTGGCGTCGGAGTGTGCATACTTGCTTTATTCTCGTGAACGGTATCTGGTGCCTAGAAAGTATTTATCGGGCACAAGTGTTTGCAGTGATATGATTATGTATTTAGGTGGTTAGAAAAATGGAGAGTGGGGTGGGGGGGGGGGTGAGAGTATTGGGCTAATATTGAGCTGCATCAATATGAATCTTTCTAATTCTTAAGATGGTAAGTTCCATTGACCTTGCATGGAGTCTTTGCATTATTAATAACTAACAATTGTTGCTAATTTAAATGTTAAATTTGGCTGAATGTATACACGGTTGAATGGTCTGATGGTAATGATAACTTAACAATAATTTGAAAGTTACGATTTTGTACGCATGTTTCATTTCATGCAATGCAGAAACTTAGAAAACGCTAAACAATGTGTTTATGTTTCTAAGAACTGTATTGTGGCCAAACAAATTTTATCATTATGTTTACTGTCAATCAACGGAATAATATAAAGCTCATTTATGTTTAAAATCTTATCATGTTTATCCATCATTTTTATTAAATAATTAAGGTCCCGCACCAACGTTGTTCTTCTTACAGTTGTTATAGTTGATCTAATTAGTACATACATGTATTACTACATCCAAACAAGCCGAGGTTAGACAACGTTCCTGCCGTGAATAGCCCGCTACAATCGACTCCCCTTTCCGATAGCTGCAGACTATCATTTACATCCTAACTGAAATTTATGATAATAAAGATGTTGGTTGTTACCTTTTTCTTTACAACTTTGCAACCAATTTTTCAACAACTCACAAGACAATATGTTAGGCACCGAATATGTTGTGTTATTACATGTTTTTAGTTTCGATGAATATCGTAACCTTTGCATTCGTGATGGCGTATGTGCATGTGTGCGTCTGTGACGCCCAGCTTGTAAACACGGTATCTCAAGAAGGGAAAGTTGGACCAACTTTATGTTTGATGTGTAGATGTTCCAGATTGAGTACAAGAAGCTTATTGTTTTCTGTGCAGGTGAAAGCTCATTCAGGGTCACTAGGGGTCAAAATGTGGATACCTTGTAAACACAATATCTCAAGAAGGGACGCTTGGGCAGATTTCATATTTAGTGTGTATAAGTACCCACATTGAGCACTAAAAGCCTATTGTTTTCTGCGGAGGTTATTTAGGGTCACTAAGGGTCAAAATGTGGATACCTTGTAAACACAATATCTCAAGAAGGGACGCTTGGGCAGATTTCATATTTAGTGTGTATAAGTACCACATTGAGCACAAAAAGCCTATTGTTTTCTGCGGAGGTCATTTAGGGTCACTAAGGGTCAAAATGTGGAAACCTTGTAAACACAATATCTCAAATCAACGGAATAATATAAAGCTCATTTATGCTTAAAATCTTATCGTGTTTATCCATCATTTTTATTAAATAATTAAGATCCCGCACCAACGTTGTTCTTCTTACAGTTGTTATAGTTGATCTAATTAGTACATACATGTATTACTACATCCAAACCAGCCGAGGTTAGACAACGTTCCTGCAGTGAATAGCTTGCTACAATCAACTTATCTCCCCGATAGCTGCAGATCAACATTTATAATCTAATTGAAATTTCTGATAAGAATTGTCCTCCTCTGGCGAACAGTCCAGTCAACGGGAACTATTTTTTTAAACTTTTTGTTTTCTTATCTATGGGTTCATTCTGGCAGGGTGGGTTTGCCAGGTGTGGGGTTACCTCCCATTACTTTTCCTAAGTAGCGCCTTTCTCTCTTACAGCTTCCAATATTTTTTTACTGCTTGTCTTTAACCTCATTTGTTACTCATTTGTTGCTCAATTGTCTGTTTTTCATCATAAATTGTTTTTAAAAAAAGGGAACTTCCAATTTACACGGCTCAAACAGGTCTGTCACTCTGACCATGCATAGTAAAGATGTTGGTTGTTACCTTCACGTATAGCAACCAATGTTTCAACATTCACAAGATAAACTTGTAGGCACCAAATATATGTTGTGTGATAACATGTTTTTGATTAATAAACTTATCAGCCCAAACAAATAACAATTATGTTTATAATCGATTAAGGCTTTCTCGGAAATAAATAATTTAGACCACTGTCCCTGGTAATGCTTTCAGTGGTTTTAATAATTCATTTCCTCTTTTGCATATTATTAAATAAATGTATTACAACGTCAAATCCAGCCGACACCGGACTCTTTTCTGCTGTGAGTTGCCCGCGACAATGGCCTTCCGTTCCCAGGAGACACATATGCAGTACTTTAGACATATCTCATTCTATAGAGTAAACACAGCTAGGGTCTAGTGAAATGTGGCTTATGGCCTTTACTTGTAATTAATGTTATGATATTCACAAGATATAATTATTAGCTTAGTCTAATACTCAGTCTGAGAGATATTATGTAGAAATCCTATCCCATCAGATGGGCTTATCAATAGACTCTTAACAACCAAATTAGAGAACTTTGATCAGAATAATGAGCCAACTATAAGTAAAACTATACATGAAATGTTAAAGCATGAGTGACGATTTCAGAAAATTGTGAAACAAATTTAAATCATTTTAAACAATGTCTACAAAAATTTGAAGATTGCCTATAGTAATTATTTTACCAATATTTTCCTACCTTGGTACTATTTTGTTGTAATCTTACATCCCTCAACCAGGATCCATTCACGCCTTACAGTGATCGAATATACATCACCGTTACTTCACTGTAATATGTCACAGTATTTAGTAGAGTGAGTAACATCAAGAATGGCCAACTATGTATGCTTCTTGGTTTACACAATAACCAAACGACATTTTAAATTAATTAGCTGTATAATTCTGACACGATTCATTAACCCATTTAACCATGTGTTTATTTGAAGGAAGATATATATCTGATTAACGTACAAAGTTAGAGCCAGGAATCTAAGCTATATTGGAACTCCCGGTGTTAAAACAGAAACAAACATTACCGATTCCGAGTGCTTACAATACTTACAATACACTCGAAGTATACGTAATGCACATAGTTCTACATGATTCACATTAATTACACCTACCTTCAGATATTATTATAACATCACCAAATCATAAAGAAATTTTGGCTTAAAAGACGTAAATCCAGTTGTATGTCCCAGAGAACGACTGACACACTGACCATACACACTGAATGTTACAATGATGGTAACACAATATGTAACTATACGTAGACTACTGTATACGCTCAGGATTGCGTATGCTTTGCGAATAGGTGTTTATGGTTGAAATGTAAAGATGAAAGAAAGCTTCCTTTGAAATTATTTAATTTTTTTCACTTTTGTAATATTCAAGCTGCGATTTTAGTTCAACAAATTTGACTTGATGCATATCCAGGTTTTCTGTTGGTGTGTGCGGGGGGGGGGGGGGGTTGTTAAGGTTAAGTGTAGGTCCAGTGAGTGTTATTGATTACGTTAAACGGTGTTTTTGAGCTAATTGTTGTGGAAGTAAATAGTTAGTTTATGACATATAAGATAAATTATGGACACCGTTGCAGTGCATTACATACTAAAGTGACATTGTCCTTTATACTAATTTGACACGTAACGTGGCGTCAACAACAATAAAAAATTTGAACGCAATATGAGTTCAACATCGTTATCTTGAGAAGGAAATTTCAATGTGTGATATGTCGACATTGACTTGATTCTATCATTGCTGTCGGTGGTTGTTAATTTTAATTTCGTCAAAGTAAGGAATGTACAAATTGTAAGAGCTATATCTCCAGATGGTGTATATATGATCGCACATCGCATGTTATGTACAGGAGTTGCAAATACGTTGGTATTCAGCAAGTGCTGACGGTCTTGGTCTACATCTGACTTTGTGTGGAACGCTTCCTGTTATGGTTGAAATCATGGTATGATGTAATATTTGTTATTTATACCTGTTTTTCTAGGTTAGTGATTGTTTTCTATATAACTATTAAACACGTTATTTCGTAAAACGTTACTTACCTGATTTTTGGATGCAACATCTAGTATTTGCAGCGTAGATCTCTGTAGTAGTTTACTGTCTTCCTTCCTAATGTATGTTACTTGAGACGAAACTAAATCAGAAACTGATTTTAGAAATCTGTCTGTTTTGTCTCCATGTTCTAGCATGCACAAAATTGCGAACTTTTTACTTTCTTTTTTCTGCTGCAGGTATTGGATAATTCTCTCTCCGGCAGTTTTGTTAAGTCCACACGCAAATCTATACAAATACTGCAGGTCAAAAGGATCTAAAGTTTGAAGAAACTCGTCGATACAATCAGTATTTCCACCAGATAATTGTTCAGCAATGTAATGTGCAGCATACCACTCACAAAAGATTTTGTGAAAAAAATGAACCTCTGTATTGTACTGAATATGGTTTGGTGCGTTTAATGTATCCGCAATAATTAGTATTTCTTCTTCCACGAATATACCAATACGAAGATACTGATCGTAGAACTCATGTCCTAGCTTATTGCGAAGCTGCTCACGATTCCAAACAAGTTTCTGATTCTTTCCACTCAAAGCTTCAAATGCGAATTTGTCTAGTATTTTGTGTTCTTTTTCTAATAACTCAAAGTTTGTGACATTTTTGTCTTTCATTTTATTCTTCATATGACTGTGAAAACAAGATATCATATACCGGACAAAACTAGTTACAGAATTGAATGTTAAAGAATGCTCGTCTTCGTACGTCATGTGTGCAAACATAACAAAGAATAGAGGAACCTGACAGAGGTCATTAAGAACGGGATTCTCCCTCAATTTCCTCATGATTCTATCCAATTCTTCTCCACATTTTCCAACAACAGCCTTTTCAACATATTTTTTACGCGCCTCTTCACCGAACCCTGTAAGCCGTACACAGTCGAAGTGAGGTGCAAAATCTTTTGGTAAACACGATGGTCTTGTCGTTAGAATGACGTTAAATCCCTGAAACATGTCTTTCTTCATGATATAATAAATGTCTGTGTCTGTACTTTCTTGATCGGGATACTCATCAAAGCCATCCAGTAAAACCAATACGGAGTTCCTTTCATTCAATATTTCTTTTATAGCTTCCTCACTTATATCTGAATCCCTAGGTAGAATGAATTGTCTGATCGCACTGAAAATCGATTCAACTCCTCCAAGTTGCCGTAGACGTAAATATATAATAACGTCTACTCCACGTGATGAGGTCTTAGAGTGAGATTTGCACCAGTCATAAAGTAACTGTAAAGTCAACGTTGACTTGCCGTAGCCAGGTTCACCTTCAAGAATCTGTCGCTTTGTCTTTAAACAGTTTTCTTTGACTAATTCTTGATAGGATGATAATTTATCCCACTGTGCCTGTCCTCCAGATATACCTGTCATGTATTCAATACCGCCCTCAACAAATACCTTGTCCACGCAATACATCCTATCTTTAATGTAGGGTATTGGTTGCACAGAATCGTAAA
>JAIPMN010019137.1:0-13943 GCA_020650975.1 Apostichopus californicus
GTTTCTACTTACACTGATAAAAGACCAACGGGCCCAGAGACTGCTACTCCTCCCAGACGGAAATATCGAAAGCAGGCTTGTCGTAACTTCATGAGGTGCTCTGTAATAGAATTGCATACCGAGTCTTTAAACATATTTTACGATACATTTAAAACAAGCGTGTGACTGATAATGTTACTGTATTGTTGATCACCCTCTGATTCCCCGTTACCGATATGAAGGGAGAAGAAACATTCTGCCTCCCCACACACCCCCCCCCCCACCCCACCACAGTCATGAATGTAATTTTAATTGGGTCAGACATCAAGCAGTTGATGAAAGGAAACTAACTGGTAAGGAGTGACTTCTGCCCTCAATGGAGGCAGGCTTCCAATGTATATAACATAAATAAATCACTTAACAATGCGCATTTAAATCTGGCGCCGAAGGCTCGTTCAAAGGCGCAGTCGAGAGATTAGAGATGAAAATATCTATAAAACAGAAAAGTCTTCAGCTGGGATTTGAAACTTTTAAAATGAGATGGCTTTCCTTATGTTAAGAGGGATGTTGTTCCACAATGTAGGGGCAGCGATTTTGAAAGCCATGGAACCACATGCAAAAAGTCTGGCCTTTGGAACTTTAAGAAGTGTCTGATTAGAGCACCTCAAGTCATGGGATGGTTGATATGGGCTCAATAAGTTCTTCAAGTAATTTGGGGCCATTCCATTCAAACACTTGTAGGTGAGAAGCAGCAGCTTAAGGTGGCATACTCCTATTAGAGTCTATATCCATCCGCTCGATTGTTCTTGTTCAGGAAAAGTGCCAAAAAACAGCAGGAGAACATCTTTATTGACCTGTTATCAATCATGCCCTAGTTTTTTATGGCTTGCATGTTGAAGAGCATGAATTGAAGTACATGTGGTGAGAAAATTGGGTCAATTGAGGCAATTTTCGGCCCTTTTAGGCCTCCCAGGAGCAGCGAAAATTGGTTACTACTGAGTGAAGAGTTTTCTTTACAAGTGACGCAAAAATTTCCGGCTCGGATAGCAAAAAATCTACGTGGTCATAATACGGAAAATTGATGGTGCCATGAAAGGCCAACTTGTCAGTTATCTGGCAATGGGTAGTGTTTAGCTAGTGAGAACTTCTATCTAGACTTAGAGACCACATTACTTTTGTGATTTAATTTGTGAGTCAATGGGCTTTTAATGGGTGTATGATACCTTAAAGCAGCATTTTGCATTTGGTCGCCGTTTTCTACTTTGTTGACATGTCCATCGAGTTGTTTACATATATCACAAAACAGCAATCTAAGATATTAGCCAAGTTTTTCCCTGCCAACAACGTTAATTGTTGAGTAATTAAAGATATTTGCAGATAATGAGAAAAGTGTCCACGAAAATTCCACAGTTAAAATTAATCGCATACAGTTCCCCCAAACCCACTAATTTGAATTCAACCAATCAGAGATGCAGGTTTAGTTATGAGCCGTTGCTAAAAATAGATTCAAGACTTTGCGTTGGTACAACCAGGGAGTTGTTATGGAACTCCCTGATACAACTGCCATATAGACTGTACACAAATCAAGCACGGTGTTGTATTACGTAGGCCTATTGGTCGTTCGTAGTGTTTAAATATTCATATTATGGGCAAGGTTTATTGGGATCCCAACAGAAAATATCTTGGAGAAAAACAAAGTTGAAAGTTGCAAATTTTTTGACTTTTATGCCACCATTTGAAGTAAGATTTAAATAGATAAGCTAGTTATGTATGTCGTTATGGCATAGTGGAGTCAGTGAGGTTGAGAAATATCATAGAAAAGGACGCGAAATGCTGCTTTAAGTGGAAGATACAAAAGAGTAGGTGAAGCTTGTGGAATCAATCAACTAGGATTGAGTGAAACTAGTGATTAGTCCTTTTTGTATATTACATTGTAACAATTGTCATAGTGGATGAGATGTTGTGGTCAGCCATTAATTTAATCTAAGTCCAATACCTCTTTTCGTTCCTCTTGACAGGCTGGCGTTCAAGTTGGCGTACGACCAGATCGTTCTCGGCGAAGGGGACGAGGATGACGATCTGATAACGAACCTTGAGGACTACGAGAGGAACTGGTATTTAGGGAGCGATACTGACGAGGAATGGAAGGAAGCCATTAAACGACAAAAACCAGAACTCTTCTCGTTAATGTTTAATCCACAAGAGGTACGTGACAAAGTTTGCTTACAAATAGTAGCTTTCACTAGCTGTAAGAGGTTGCAGAGGAAGAAGGGACAAGAAGGGAGGGGAGATGAAAGGAGGGGAAGGCAGGGGAAAAGGGGATGAAGTTAAGAATGTTGCATAGTTTAAATATTTCAGTCTTACAGACCAAACTTTTTTAGTAGCAAAAGAAACATTCTTTAAGAAACGGAGCAAAAGTTAAGAAGATTATAAATATTGAATCTAGACTGTCAGCTTCCTACATGTGGAATGTGTTGTATTATGTCACATGGCTGATTGCAGGGTTAATGGGAGTATGGGAAAAGAGAGGACAACTGCCAGAATATAAAGTAAAGAAGAGGTGAAACCTGAATATAATCATTTTAGTTTGTCGTAGTACATAGCTGGTCACCTTTCATAACTCTAGTCTAGCTTACCAGATTCAATAGAGTTATTGGTGCAATGTTTTGTAACCATACAGGAAATGTTGTTCCAACCAGAGAGTCCCAACAAGCTTAAAATTATTGGCAAAAATTTCTTATTCCTGATCAGTGCATGTATAGTAGACTAGATACCTGTCCTGTGTTAGGTCTTTTTGTTTAAATGCAAAAAAGCTGTCCAAAGACATATAAACTTTGGTTATTGCGTTACTGCAATAAAGTAAAAAAAAGTCTCTGCTCAAATACATTCGATGGTAAGCAAAACCAGTCCGATAACTCAAAATACTGCCCTAACTTAGTCTTCTAATATGTGAGAGGTGATGACATCATGATCACAAGAGTTGTTTCCATAAAAACACTACTAAGCACCACTGAAACAATAGCAATATCAATGGGTCTGATAGTGCTGTTCTAGCCACTGCTCAGTTTTATATTTCAAGTCTTGTCTGTTTCTCTTTACCCGCTAGAACACTTACCACGGTAGAGTTCTGAGTCACCAGCCTGTGATGGCCTACGTCGGCAGTCTGAATCAAGAGATGGTACGAGCGTTATGGTCATCCTTATCCCTGGAGTTACTCTACATGACCAACGACGACGAAGAGAGGTACAGCATCCAGGCCCACCCGATCATCCTGAGAAACCTCACGGTCCAATCCGCTGATCCACCCCTCGGCTACCCCATCTACGCCTCCCCGCCCATCTCAGTTCCGACTCTCTGAAGATAATATCATTTGTGCAATAGGTTTTTTGCCTTTTTTTCTCTTTTGTCATTGTGTAAAGATTTACACTATTTTTTAATTTTTTAATTTGACATTCTCATGACAAGGGATAGGAAAAGATAGTGAGGGAGGGGTGGGTGGGGGGGTGGGAATTTAGGAGGGGGAGGTAAGGGGAAAGAGTATAAGTGTTCTTAGGTGGTCGAATGTGCCTCCGTTAGATAACAATAACAAAGGTGAAGTTCTTTATTTTGTCAATTGTTAAATGATACTTTTTAGTTACAACAATATATTTAGATTTCTGGTGCAGTGGTACATTCAGAATAAAGTAGTCTTGGAATCTACAGACAGGAAAGAATGGAATTCCAGAGAGGGGTAGGAGAGAGAAGAGGAGGAAGAAATGAAAGGGGGGCAGGTGGGGAGCAGGGCAGCTTACATTCTTAAAAGGAATATAATACTTCTTTCTAAGCATTTTAAAGAAATCGATGGAAAATTTGCCTTCCCGATTTCCCCACCTTCTTTAACTTTTGTGCAAGAATGGAAAGTAGTAAATTGCAAAATTGTGTTCAAAGTTTTAAGTTCTTAAGTTTTGAATAGATGACGATGTAGTTTAATTTAAATTAGCTAACTTTGATAATGGAAGTTGAACAGACTAATGTACCTGTCTTGAGTAATTAAGAGAAATTATTAAATGAAATATTGATAATTTCTATTTATTCCACCGGTGTGAAGGACAGCCTTCAGTGAAGGCTTTGCAGAATTTCAATCAAACTGAATCATCCACAAGTTGAGAATAAGTAATTCACAGCAATAACGCATTTAACATGAATCAGATTATTACCAGATCCATGGTATTCAAACTGGGTCTTGCATTCCTTATTAAGGACGCCAAAATATTCAGAAACAACGATTGTCAATATTGGTGCGATAAAAGCCTCTCAACGTAGATTACGTCAAAAGGTTTAAAATATGACACCAGTTTGACACTAGAAATCATTTAGAAAACAGTCAGATGGGACGAGGATACCTGTTCCTTGTAGACCTGTTCCCCAGGACACAACATCCCTCATTGGAGGGTCACCAATATAATCAAGGTGAAAATTATGTTCGTCAAGCAAAAACTTTTGAATACCAAAGAAGTAGATTATGAATTGTTGTAGAAGATGCATCCTGGATTGAGCTAGGAAACTAATAATCCAGGTGTTTGCAACTTTTTGCTGTTAAGAATTAATATGCCAAGAAACATGCCAATAATGGTCACCTATATCAAACATTACACATTTATGTTTACTGCTTCTATGAAATTCTATTTTCCCAACAAAAACATGTCCGATCATCCCTATGTTTTTTGGCAATAAACTCGAGTACTAACACCTGCAGGTAAATACCTGTGGATAGGTCTAACAGTTTATGCCTAATTTTAGGGGATTATACACCTTTAAAAGAAAAACACATAAATTGGAATGTGCAAAATGTTCTTTGTATGTCATAATGTTGTTTGTCAATTTCATCAGTATTATTGCCCCAAAGATGCTAGTATGCCTCACAAAAAGTTCATTCGAACCCTAACCTCAAGGAACATTGTACTGCCAACTCTTAACACATTTTCCCTCATTGAGAGAGAATTTGTCAAATTTTATCAATCTGTGTATAATGCAGAATATTGTCATAACCTCCAAAGAACACTTTGAAAACATTTTAGCAATTTTTTAATAATTTGGGGCCAGTACCAATGCCCTTTAAGAGCCTTTATCCTTCTAAATTCTTGAATTTTGTTTAATTGAAAAGTTGCCTTGAGAGCAAACCACCTTGAAATTTTCAATTCTTTTTAATATATAAATAAATATGTATGTATGAATAATATATTCATATACTGTAAAATATATTTAGTAATATAATTTTCTAACTTATAGCTATACATTTGTAGAATTCAGTTTTCATATAGTGACTTTTCATGGTTAATATCAAATCGTTACCCCATTTGTAACTGTCTTTGACTGTTACTATGTATACAGTATGACTTATACATGTGCATCACTGCAGTATTGTATTGTTCCACAGTACATTAGTTTATGGTTGTATGCACTATCGAACATGATAGAATATAATTGATTACTACTGAGTACATACACTTGTGTTTCATTCATTAAAATGTTGTCTTTCACCATTCATGTGTTGTCTATCATGTTCTTAAGTTTTTGACACGAAAAAGGAAACTTTAAAAAATTGCCCTTATATGTCCTAAAAATGGAAGAAATTGTTGTTTTATTTTATAATTTCTTTTCAAATCTACTTTTACTTTTTTCTTCTATTTTGCTCGTCTCCCTTGGAAAATGATTTTCGTACATGAGCATGTAATGATAATTTGACGCAAACACTAGTATCAAAACTTGATATACAAAGAACTTTTATCTGGGCCATTAAAGCTTTTCTCTCCATATCAAGAGTTTATACTCACCAATGAAGTACTGCCAAGGTTAGTTATAATGATTTAAGGAGTCAGGAGTAAAGTTTCCATTTCACATATATATTTAACATCTAGATATGACATTTCAATGAATACCATCACCCATACAGATAGTACAGTTACTCCAGTCGCTGAATCTTTTTGAGCTGCAAACAGTTACTAGTAATGATGGAATTGCCTCGACCCTAAGCATGCATACATTAATTTACTTTAGCTTTAGTAATATGAAATCACAAGATTTATTTACCATATTTTATCTATACCTTACTATTACTCAAGGTCATTTTAAGCATTGCCACCAAATATGCTAGAAATTAATAATGATCACTTAAGCTCAAACGTTTCAAAACAAAATTTTACTATAAGAGCATTTGCCTTCACTGATTGCCTTTGAAGTAACCTGGAGGGTTAAAACATGAATTGTGGCTGGAACCCCCCTTCCCCCCCCCCACCCCCCAAAAAGTGTTAGCAAGTTGGCATATCTTTAAAAACTGCAATCATCCTTCCATTATACCAAGAGTCAAATGAATGGACCTTGATTGCACAAATGATGCAAATGCAACAAAAGGCCTCATCACACTGCACCCGGCATGAACACTGCATAACATTATAGTGAAGCTATTTAAGAATTCAAATTTTCTATGATAATGTCCTCAACATATATCCCCTAATTAGCTTCAAATTTGCATTCGGTTGCACCTTTGTGTCCCTCCACGCCATACAGCATTTCACAAGTCATTTGATACCAATTAAATCCAATTGATTGCTCCCAGTTTATAGTAAAATACCATTTAAAACAATGCAGAAAATTTAGTGTCCCATGAATTCAATGAACTTTTTTCTGTCATTTATAAATCTTATGCCAACTTTCATCATATTTAGGTAGTCACTGGACTGTCTTTGAACAGCCATGTATGATGGTATACCACATGTATGGTACAGACAGCCATGTATGGTATGTATATATAGACATGGTCCATGGTGCAACCATGGTACAGCCAGCCATGTATGGTATATAGCCATGGTACATGATGCAACCATGGTACAGACAGACATGTATGGTAGGCCTATATATAGCCATGGTACATGGTGCAACCATTGTACAAGCAGCCATGTATGGTATATATATATATATATATATATATATATATATATATATAGCCATGGTTCATGGTGCAACCATGGTACTAACAGCCATGTATGTTATATATATATAGCCATGGTACAGGAGCAACTATGGTACAGAGAGACATGTATGGTATATATAGCCATGTTACATGATGCTACCATGGTACAGACAGCCAGGTATGGTATATATATGTGGCCATGGTACATGGAGCAACCATGGTACAGACAGCCACGTATGGTATATATATAGCCATGTTACATGATGCAACCATGGTACAGACAGTCACGTATGGTATATATAGCCATGGTACATGATGCAACCATGGAACAGACAGACATGTATGGTATATATATAGCCATGGTACATGGTGCAACCATGGTACTGACAGACATGTATGGTATATATATAGCCACGGTACATGATGCAACCATGGTACAGACAGTCACGTATGGTATATATATATAGCCATGGTACATGGTGCAACCATGGTACTGACAGACATGTATGGTATAAATAGCCATGGTACAACCATGGTACAGACTGCCATATATGTTATATATATATATATATATATAACCATGGTACATGATGCAACCATGGTACAGATTGTCACATATGGTATATATATAGCCATAGTAAATGATGCAACCATGGTACAAACAGCCATGTACTGTATGGTATATCATTAAAGTTCAACACAAAATGCAGCTTGTACGAAAAACTTAATGATATGATCAGCAGTAAGGTATATATAGAAGATGACATGTATATACAACGCTACACTTTCCAAAGCATCAAAGGCTGTCCAAATCCATGATACAAAATTTGAATGAAGAATTCCATTATCAAACCTTATTAAAATATATCAAAATATAGAAAGGTCATTAACAGAGAGAATATCTTCCATCAAACAACACACCAGTAATATCTCTGGTAAGTTTTTAATTTTTGGAAAAATTAAAAATTCATCTTTCCTTATCTGTTCTTTCTTCTTTGTACAGATAGTTTATACACCATGATAGATACTGTGAGGACACTGATCGTCGTTAGTCCACAGTGTACTATTTAACGGAACTTATAATTTAGAATTCATATTCTATACCGTGTAGGTTATACTAATGCACATTTTGAAAATTAAACAGTAACCTTAAATTGATGAAAAATTTGAGCAAGTGGACCAAATGAATTATAATTTAAATCAATGAGTCCTTTTCTATTTATTAATCATAATTACTCTTCTTACTTTTAATATCTTGTTATAATGAATACATGCAGTCAGCAATCTCAAGGTTGGTATTGGACTTGATGAAGGGACATATGGCTGGACTCTATCATCTTTCTGATAACAGGCTTTGATGATCACGACTTTTATTCCGTACTCTGACCAGGAGAAGAAAAAAATAGACTGGTTACGAAAATATCGCTGGATTGGTAAATATATTAGCCAAGGCCAATCTGTATACAACTTAAATAACTTTTATGGTTGTCCAAACAGCAAATCTGGTCAAAAAATATAAACAACAAAGAATGACCAATATGTACGGTGTAGGAGAGAGAGGTGTAGACTTGGTGAAGAGAACACCAGCTTTGGGACTGTAAAACTCCCCTTTGGATGGACCATAGGCCTACCACTTTTCTTTGTTTTATTTCTGCAAAGTGATGGAGGGTGATACATATTGATCATTTCACCTATATTTTGGGGTATTCATAGTTACAATGTAAACTGAATTAAAAACTGTTAGTAGTCTGCTGAAAAGGATTAAAAGGAAACTGCTCTTTGGCCCTGTTAGCGCCATGAAAGTAAGTTGTTGTTAGCAACTATGACGAAGCTAGCTGCTTTATTTGATTGTATATGACCAGTAGAACATTGCAACAACTGTCTGGCTTGATAATCTGTTCCGGTCGATAAAATTTGCTCTAAGTATCAGTGCCGTTATTTAAGTGCTTGCATATGACAAGAAATGATGATGTAACAAAAGTCTAGCTTGATAACTAGTTGAGATCAATTCCTCTTCTTTCGATTGAAACGAATCAGGGTGCACAAATATCAGTGTTGTATATGTCAAATGTTGCAAAATACCCATACAGTAATCTAGTATAACGGAGTTTGAAGATTATAACAAGATTTTAATCTATTATGAAAAAAAGATTGTGAATATATGCCAGAAAAGATACTTTTATGTTTACTTTGATGTTAAATTTTCTATTCCGATCAAACATAACAGCTGGAGGACTTTTAATATATTACTTTCCTGGTCAATACTTTGTAGGAAATAATTCATTCATGGTTATTCTTCTGAGATGAATAACGCATGATAATTGCCCTAGAGCATCTTGCAATGTTACTTAGGAAACAGTGTGTTTTGTGCAACAGAAAATTATCAGAATTTTCAAAAGAGTTATTGCAGCATTTTGCTTTCTACAAGTATTTCTTTTATGTATTAATAAACTTCTTATTTTACTTCCTAATCAAATTTACTGCCGGGTTTTGCTTCCTCATCAGTCTGGAGTTTTATTCTTCAAATTCCTTAGAAGGTATTCTGCCACCCCACCCCCTCCCAATCCCCCCTCCCCCACTGCACCATCCCTAACTGTGTATTCAGATAATTACCTGACTCATTTTGAATGCTTCAGCTTTCTTCATTCCCAATCTTGCTGACAAACTGAAGAAGAGTGAAGGGAAGAAATAAATATAAATTCAGTACAAATCAAAGTTTAATTGCATCATGGTTAAGATCCTGTACTGTGCCAGTACCACATATTGATATCTTAATTAACCACTACATTTTCTGTTACCTCTGCAGATATCAATCCACTAAATTCTCAAAAAGTGATGCGTGTCACAGCATTGCTCATTCATACTGTAACATACTGGCGTGTAAAACATACAGCATATACGTTAACCTGGGTAAAGATAGACAATAATAAATAAAAAATAAAAAAAGGAGAGAACTCAAAGAATTAAAGTAGGCAAGTATTTTATTGCACTTTATTTATTGTGCAATCTTGAGCAAAGTGAACAACTAATATAGAACGTAACTTAATGGATAGGAACAAAGAAACCGTGTGCATGTACGACTCGAGATGAATCATTTCTGGAAACTGTAGGACAGAACCACAGACTGGGCAGCACCTTTAATAAACAAAGGCTTATTGTCATCCTGTTCAATACATTACACAGACTAATTCAACTGGGCTGTGTAAAACAATGGGGTTATGAATATTCCAATCTATATCGCCTCTCAACATGTAAATCTAGCACACCAACCTTTTAGCAATAAAGTAGCTTTACGTTGTTTGTTATTTGATGGCAATTATGAATGAAAAGCGCTCTAGTGCAGTCGTAGCAGCTAGACCATTTATTTTAGCTTCACAATGATCTGGTGCAGAATACTTACAGACGGAAACACGTCGGCATGTACTGGCTCATGTAGACGACAATCAATAACGGCGGGCGAGAAATCCAGACTTCTTTCAGTTTGTTTGCTGCAGCTATTAAGATCAACTCGGCACATCTCTCACCGGTCTGCAGCAGGTTCCAGCCTCTCTCGGCCTGACCGTCGTAGTTCTTGACGGGATCCTAAAACGGAAAGACGGAATTAAAGCGCATCTAGTACAACCAGCTGTTCGAGCACTGATGTTTTCTGTCTGTAAACCATCACACAAATACAGTATGACTTATTATCTTTATTATTATATTGCAACATGTTTTGATAGTTTCTCCAGTTGACAGCTACAGTCTTGACTCAATTTTTTTTCTATCTTATCATAAACTGCATGGCTCATATCTGTACAGCCCGCATGGTCACTTAAACTGGTTTGGCAACTCCTTTGAACTCTCATGTCATTCACCTCAATTCTTATGTACAAATATTAAAACTATTAAATATGTTGTAAAAGTGCTGAAAAGGTTACGATCAAGACTGAAAAGATAAGATCTATATGGGCAAAGTTTTCTTGTGAACAAACTTGACACCAACATAAATTAACAGATTCCCAAACAAAAGATTTTGATATCAAGTCTTGAGTTTGGAGTAAACTTTAGGTTACAAATAAATCATTTAAAGACTCTTGGAATACTTGGTCAAGTTTTATCTATCCAAGAGCAGTATGTCTTTATATGTGTAGGTATTATAAGTGTTTTGTCATCAGGAAATTTTAGTTATATTACTACATATACAGGACTTTCAACACAAGCATTCATGTTGATGTGTGGACATTTGCTGGCACTTGGCAAGATGGAATCACCAAACCTGCACATCTCTCCTACAGCACACATATTAGTTATCTTTTGTACGGGGGCAACCAAATTTGCTGTTCGGATAACCAAACATAAGACCTGGTTGTTTGCCAGACAACCAGAAAAGAATCCTTATAAGATTTCCCTGGATTCTTTACTAACAATTGCCATGGATGTTGATAGTGAATAAATCTCCAAGTGGATATAATGATTAAGTAACCTATGTATTAAGTTAAGCAATTAGGAAACATATGATATGTGATCAACATCAACACTTCTTGAAGGGGAATTTCAAGTAATTTAGTCATACATGACTGCTAGAACCAAGACAATTGTACAACTTGCATGCTTGCGTGCTACTCAGCTTACACTCTCACAGAAAACTCGCCAAGTTTTATGTTCATACAATATATATTCAGTTTGCCTGTTCAAAGCAAACTATAAGGAAATACTTGCATGCAGAATTTACTAACGATACCAGGCCAAAAACCGAGAAATTGCGCACAAATTTGTGTGATGTACCAATTATGATATGCAAATGCCATACTGTAGGTGATAACCAAGCCTGTACACCAAATGAGTGCAGGTTGCATGCTAACTGTGTGTCGGTGCGTACATATGCATGTTATTTTATGCAGCTCTCCTTTGTTCGCAATGCAATTATACAAGATAAGTGTATATGTGTGTATGTATGTATGTATTGTATGTATGTTAGATCCTCCTGCAAGCAGGAACTTGCGAAGAAGCCATCATTGGCTTATCAAAGCCGCAAGCTGACCGAAGTCAGTCTCTTAGATTCATATTTAACGTCCATGATTATGAATTGTCAACACCCTTTAACTGGACCACATACACTAATCTTGGAGTGACTCGAACTCGGGAACTTATGAGACCATACAGTATGTATGTGAAACCATAGGTTAGACCATATATGTAAGACCAAATGTACGACCATATGTATGTGAGACCATATGTATGAGACCATATGTATGAGACCATATGTACGACCATAGAATGTGAGACCATATGTACAGGAGTATAGACTATTCAAAATTATTCACAATCTACAACAGTGAGCAAGGATTTAGCATAAGGGTGAATGGCACACACTGTTAAAGGAGTGCAGGAAACCAATGAAAACTTACACACGAACACATGTTAACCAACTTGAACCCACCAGACCTTTATAGTTCAAATATCACTCAGGCGGATAATAACACTAAGCTGTTTTCATCGTTTGTCTTCGCCAGCTTTAAGTACGTAGTTAAGTTTAAAGTACGTAGTTATTATTTTTTAACAAAGGAGCAGTGAAAGACAATTATTTTATTATGAGAAAGTTACACTTCACTAGGTAATGACTAGTATAGATCTCCAGTGCAATATCCTCTGTGAAGGTGTTGCCTTTGTAAATTGTGCATAGTAATACCAATGAACCGGTGCAAAATAGTCATTACGCCAAACTCCACAGAACGAGAAATGGCAAGTCGCTACTCACTATTTGCAGTATCTTTTCCTGTCAAGAAAGAGTTATGGGTAGAATCATTTTACATTAGCTATGTATGCTGGCCTGTTAAGTGTATACAATTAGACAGGAAATAAAAAGGGGTGTAAGGTGGGGGAGGGGGTAAGGGGGTGGTAAGGGGAGGGGGGTAAGGGGAGGGGAGATAGGTAGTCAGTATAAATCTTTTTAAAGTATAATAATGCAATGTTTGAACCACATTTACAGGTAACTGTGGAATAATTTCACAGCATCTTATAACTGACTTGTAGAAACATTTCAATTGAGTTGATCTGCTAATCAACACACAGATTGTCAATCCCTCAATCAACCTATGCTTGTCTGGGGATTTAACTGAGCAAATAAATACTGTGCCCAAAAAACAAATATACTAATTTGCAAGCAGAATTTTCCCTCAAGCAGATCACACGATATAAAAAAACTTAAGAATTTTTAAGCCATAAGTTAGAGAAAATTAAGAGAGTGTGTCTGTAACTGACCTTTTTATCTAATGTATCTTGAATAGCATTTTCTGCAATATTGGAAACCACAGGACCTGGGCAGATGTTAGTCACAGCGATGTTTGAGTTATATACCTCTGCACGCACCGTATCAAAGTAACCCTGGGAAAGGAAGGAAGTCGGCATTTGTCACAGACACACACATATAAATGTTGAGCTTTTGTTTCTAGATGTCTTCATTTGGCATCATGAGTTAACAGACGTTTAGCCGAAAGACATCAACTGAGATTTTAAAAGAGCCTGTGATATATTCACAAATATGAAAAAAAACATATATACAGAGTCATAAACAGCACCTGTGACAACTACACCTCATGCATCTGTTTCTATATAAGAGCAACAACAATGGGAACTTAAGGGAAGGGGGAGGGAGGGAAGGGGGGAGGGGGATAAGGGTGGTAGGGGAGAATTAAGAAAGGAGACAAACTTCTATATCAATACTATACCTCATGCATCTGTTTGTATATAATAGCAACAGCAATGGGAACTAGGGAAGGGGAGGTAGGGAAGGGGAGGGGGATAAGGGTGGTAGCTAGGGAGAATTAAGAAAGGAGACAAACTTCTATATCAATACTATACCTCATGCATCTGTTTGTCTATACGAGCAACAGCAATGGGAGCTAAGGAAAGGGGAGGTAGGGAAGGGGAGGGGGAATAAGGGTGGTAGGGGAGAATTAAGAAAGGAGACAAACTTCTATATCAATACTATACCTCATGCATCTGTTTGTATATAAGAGCAACAGCAATGGGAGCT
>JAIPMN010019140.1:4624-16012 GCA_020650975.1 Apostichopus californicus
CCACCCCCCCCCCCCATTTTTTTTCCAAAATAGCAAATATGCCCTACTGGCAAATAAAATGTGCCCCTTTGATGAAGAAATGTCCTTTGGATATCTTAAGCCTTTGTTAATTTTACTATTTTATTATAATTATTTATTTTTAGTCTGCACATTCTATTTTTAAAATGGCATCCCTTATATCTTTTTGAAGCACGGTTAACAATAAACAATCTCAATAAATAAAAAATCAATGTTGCAGCGCACCATAATAGTATTGATAGCATACTAACACATCATATATATTTAAGTGATATAGCCGGTGTGTATCGGTTTATAGCATAACGAGTGGTGGTTATGGAATGAGAAAGTGTCCCTCTGATGTTATGCCCCACCCCCACTTTCTGGAAGCTTCCTACCCCCTGATTAACCACGTTAAGACATGCAGCTATCACAGAGCCCTCCACTCTAAGAGACTTCCATGATTGTGGTGCCTTCCTCGAGTCGGACACATTTTCCCATATACCCATACATTGTAATTCAAAGTACAAGTTGGATACCGTTTGGTAATATTAACTTATACCTGGTGACGAGTACTGCGATCAATCGATATTGTAATCGGTTCGATACTATGGTTCATATTTGAGTAAATATCATACCAAACATGTGATATATTGAATGTAAATTGTAAAAATTTTAAAATGTAAAATCCATTTACAGATAATTTATGTGATGGCGTTGAAGCGTCTAAGAAAGTATCCTACCAATTTTAACCTACATTTCAATTGCTCAGCAGCTGTATAACTTAACAAAAAAAACGTTAAAATATATTAGACGCAGAAAGCAGCTGTCGATTTGTCTCAGGCCGTATTTTCTTTCCTTGACATGTTTAAAAGGTTTTTTCTAAGTGTCAAGTTTTCGAAACACGAGATATACAAAAACCAACAACATTATGTAAATTCGTTTTGTAATTATTTAAGTAATAAAATAAAATTGATTACAACTACTGAGGTGAGTTTCTTTTCGAGTGCGGTGTTGATGGTAGCTCAACGGTAATGTTACATTTGATGCCTCCGAAAATATATTGAATTTATTGCATCAAGAGTCGGCAGTGTAGTTTTATGTCTGTTTGGCGCTAAAAAAGCACATATCCCCACCTTCTTACACACAAATTGATAAGACAATGTATAACATTCTCGCTTTGCCGAATTTACTTATCGGGTGTGTCACACAAGGGCGCCTCAAATTAAATTTTATGTACTTAAACACAGATGCATGTTAACATTAGAGTATCTCAGGTACATGTACTTTACTCGGATCGAATTATTTTAAAATCTAACAGTTGTACGATATCACGATTTATCGGTTTGCTGCAGTATATTAGTTGCTGTACGATATCACGATTTATCGGTTTGCAGTATAGTTTATGACAGAGATAAAATAAGGTGTCAAACAGTGGCATAAAGGAGGCCTTCTAAAGGTATGTGTGTGAGAGGGGGTGGCGAGGGTGGGGATGGGAGTATCCTGCAATGAATGGAATATGTCCCTGAAAGATTTGTTCACGTGTTCAACAGGCGATTTAAATGTCTGCTGTATAGACTACAACTATAGCACGCTATCATGGAAAAGTTTCTTGAGATTTCGTAATTGACCTGCCTTGGTCGAAAAATGACCTCTTTTTACCAATTAGTCTGCAACGCCTGCCATATATTTTTTCTTGTATGAGGGTCTTAGTGTGAACGCTGTGTGATTAACAACACTGTAGGCATGGACATATTTCACACAGTGTTTACACAAAGGACCTAATGGTGTTAAGAAGATATGCAGGCTAACTGTAGAGCCCGAAGTCGATTTACGCCCGTGGCAGGTCGATTACTATTCACAAAAATTTCCTAGCTATAGCGTGCAATAAATGGAGCCAATAAAGCAGATCTAAGTCTTGAAGCACATTAAAAATCAATTGTATTATCCAACAGCTATTAATTCTGTTTAGTAACCAAGATGATCCATGGATTAACAATTATAGGTTATGAACCTATAATAATAATTTTCAGTGTCTGGTATACATTTTGTACTAATTCAAAGGCTCCAGACCTGCTAAGTGATTCAGTACGCCTAGGAGTGTAACCATACTGAGAAAATTGGAAGAGGCGAAATTTGCTCACCCACTTTAGAAGTGGAGTCAAACTATCCGAAACTTTATTCACGTCCTACTAAACCTTACTGTATTCCATCGCTCATCAGAGTAATGGAGTTCCATTTTATTTGTGTTTTGAAATAGTGGATATTTCTCGGAAATCTTAACAACATATTGTCATGTCCTAGTTTTTTGTTTATATAGTTCCTTATTTTCACACCACCTGTATTTTGATTTATGCTTTCACATAAAGTCAGGATCGAACAATTATGAAGAATAAAAATATGCCAAAACAATCATTAAATTGGGTCATTTTAGTCTTCTTTTCGACGGTTAAAGTTACGAGCGGCTGTGCATTTCTGTAATTGTGTTATGATACCTATAAAGTCTCCCTTAAGTGTGATACGCAGGAGTTGAAACAGACACCGACGTTCCGATGACTTTAAACGTTTAACATAGTATATATTTGAATTCAGTGCATACTATTGGCTTTGATATGTTTAATACCGTAGAGGAAACACGTAGAATAAACACGTAATCGAGGTTTCATATCTGTACTATACTGTCATATTTAACACAAAACGACTTATAAACATCCGAGGCTTATCAAATTAAATTAATTACATTTTGCACGGAACTTTGCTTTGCATTTGCGATATGTTTTGAAGGGTATACTCTAAACACAAAAGAGTTAATTTCTAACTCTCTTCGCGGAGTAAATTTTTTCTCACTCCAAAGGAGTGGAAATTCACTCCATTAGACGACAGGAACCATCGCATTTCAAACCCGAAGTACTTATATATTCACTCTTTACGAAGAGTGAATTTATTAGCCAATCAAATTCAAGGACGCTCACTCTTTCTTGGAGTGAAACAAACGTTTTTCGAACGACCAAGGTATTTGCATGTACGTGATATTTTACCCGTTTATGGCAAGCCATGTGGGACAAACACTGCATAATATATCCGCGTATTAATTGGAATTTATACGCGTATTAATTGGAATATATACGCGTATATATTATTAGCCAATCATATGGCTTAAATATATCCGCGTATTAATTCGAATATATACACGTATTAATTCGAAAATATACACGTATTAATTCGAATATATACACGTATTAAATAAAATACATATGGGGATTAAATCCAATATATGCACGGATTAATTAGAATATACCACGAAAAAACATTTCCGCTCTTGCTGTGTGCATATATACCAACGATAAATGTTTTAGCGGGCTCGCGAGATCGCTTCAAAAAGCGAAACTTTACACATGTAGGCTATAACACATGTATATTCGAATTAATACGCGTATATATTCGAATTAATACGCGTATATATTATGCGGTGTTTGTCCCACATGGCTTGCCATACCCGTTTGCCTCTCCTCGCTCTTGTGGTTTGCATCGTAAAAAATGTCAATACGCAGTGGCTGGAAGAAAGGGGATTGGAGGTGATGTTATTCAGTTGTTTGGAGGTAAGTTTATCAAGACCAGAATGCAAATTGCATTGAGGTTTCGATGACTTCAGTGCAATAGACTTGTTAGTATAACCAGAACTAGCTGTTAGTAACAATAACACTATGGTAGAAATCATGGATACTTTTCATACGTGGTATATGGAATTGCCATATTGAGTACAAGAATCCTGTTGCTTGTGAGGTCAAATCTCCTTAGAGGTCACCAGTGGTCAAACTCTGAAAAACCTTTTACATGATATCTAACGATGGAAATCGTGGATACCTCTAATACTTGGTGTGTGGATTCATAACATTGGGTACAAGACCCCTATTGTTTTTGGTGAATAACCACGTACAGTAGACTTACCTGTGTTTATCATGCCATAGTGTTCTTGTATCAAAATGGTGCTCTGGTTCGGGCCATTTCTATTGTAACAGCTAGTTCTGGTTATACTAACAACCAGAAGTCTAGTGCACTGAAGTCATCGAAACCTCAATGCATTTTGCATTCTGGTTGTAATTACTACACCACATGACTATATAATACCATGCAGAAAGTTGTAACTGCAGCCAAGATTCAACAGGAACATAACCCTCAGGGTTAATTTCAACGGGATATAACACATGATAAGGTTGGGATTTTGTTTTTAGGGAAAATTGAACAATTGGTTTTTTTTACAGGAAATCTCTGGGGATTCTGCCAAAAGGGAAATGTTCTGGGATATTCTTGTGGGAATATTCAATGGGAAAATCACCAATATGTTCGGGATCCAGCTAATAGGAAAGTTTCTGTGGGATTAAACCAGCTACAGGGATTTACCCGAAAATTACCCGTTTTCTTCGGGATTTTTCCCCAATGGGATTTTTACTATCCCGGGGGAAATTTCCTGTTGGTTAATTCCCCGTTAAAACCCCATAGGGATGCCCTTTCCCGTGTGTCCAAATCAAATTTCCCATGGCATATTTCCCCAGTAAAACCCCATAGGAAATGCTCTTTCCCGTGGGCCAAAACCCATAAGGAAATTTCTTATGGGTTTCTAATAGGAAATTCAATGGAATTTTGTTATAGTAAGGGAAGGCCTATCCTTAATGTTAGGACTACCACAGTACCAGTACCAGGCTTAATACTATACGTAGTGGGCCAGAAGTTAATGCAGCTAATTCGGCCTATGCATTGTGTTTTTCTATATAATTTTCTTATTTCACGTATCAAGATTTAATGTCACAAGCTGACACAGAGACATCAGAAAGAGAGTGACTAGTTATCAGGTTGTTTTTGGATAAATACTTTGTGCACAGTTGGGAAATTCGGAATAGGCCGGCCTAAGGGAAATTTTCCTGAAAGAATTACAAAATCATAAATAATAAAAACAAGCAACTTCGGGCGACAAAAAATTAAGCATAACTATCATGAATAGCAATAGCAGATATGGTATATATCAACATAACTAAAGATCAATATCTCATTTTAAATTCTAGGGAGAACAATACCATGTAAGGCCTTAACTTAAGATTCTAGCATTCACAGTATAGACAGCATTTAATGTGTAATACTAATAGGACGAGGCCTACTTTAGAAGACCAGTCAAAGCCTTATAGGAATACCAACAGTACACAACTTTGCCCTTTACCAGTCAATACATAAAATTGTAATTAACCACTCTCACTAGTTAATTCAAAAGGGGATACAAATATGGGTATTAAACCATCTACTGTGCTGGAAAATCTGAATGATTTGATTACAACAGATATGTTGATGTTCCAAGGCAACATAGAAAGCAACTTATGCCAGAAGATTGCATGAACTTGTAACCCGTGAAAGGGAATATCCTAAGAGAGTTACAAATGCCTACACACAAGGTATATGGTCACTGTTAATGCAATACAAAAAGAGTACCAGTTGATTGTGTTTGGTGTTAACTTTATTTAGCCTTCTTTACTCTACATCAACAGTTGGAGAGTATTTAATAGGCACAATTGATTGTAATGTTAAAGTGTACCACATAATTAAAAATTAAAACACCTGTCCATTTTATCCATAACAACACATTTTAAAACCAAGTTGGTAATAATGTTTAGAAATAACTTTTTCTTTCAGGTGGGCACCAATATTGGCCAATTTATTAAGGAGAAGCCCCTGAAGTATACCAACGTTTCCTGTTGAGGCTAGGTCCAGACACAAGGCCAACTCAATTGTTCACATTTGTGATTCAACAAGCCTACCAGGTGCATGTGACTTTTTAACAGTTACATTTAACAGGTATGTTAATGGTCCTATATGCAGTCCGGAAGCAATTTATGTCAAAAGATTGAATGAACTTGCCGGTAACCCCTAAAGGAGTTACAAATGCCCTGTAACACACAGTGTATAGTCACTGTTAGTGCAATACAACAAAGTACTGGTTTGTAATGTTTTGAAACTACTTTTTCCTTTCAGGTGGGCACCAACATTGGCCAATTTGGTTAGGGGAAACCCCTGAAGTATACCAACGTTTTCTGTTGAGACTAGGTCCAGAAACAAGGCCAACTCAATTTGTTACCATTTGTGATTCAACAAGCTCACCAGTTGGGGACTCCATTACAGTTGCATTAAACAGGCTTTTAAACTACTTCACTTAAAATATAATAAGTACCACACCAACTACACGACCACGGTTGATATAGTCTCTTCTGTTGACACCTTCCAGAACGTCGGAAGAAGTAGAACAAAATCGAAATCCTCAGCAAAGAGTCACAACAAAGTACAGTATCACCTTATATACACTATAACAACTGCTATGTGAAACTTTACCCAACACTGGTTCCGTATGCCAACATACCGTAATAGGAGTGTGCCTAACTCAGTTTGTTAAAAAAAATTACCCTGATTTTGGGCAAACTTTTTGGCCACCCTTTTTGCCCAACCAAATCTGCCCAACAGCTGGTTAGTGAACTGCCCAATAATGGTTTAAAAAAAGTATCAGAGTTATCCAATAATTAGTTATTTCGTTATACCCCAACTGTTGGTTAAAAAGCTACCAAACTTAGAGGGGCATATACAAGCATTGCCACAAAATATAAAGTGTGTTAAGGACACAAAAGCAACACAAATTCAAACATCTTCTTCTTCTGTAAGGCCTAAAATGTGCAAACATTGCTCTTGAAGACAACTTGGGTGAAAATTGGATTCTTTCTTGCTTTTTAACTGAACATCATGATTGATAACATGGCCTATATTAAAAGGTATAAGATTTTGCATGTGATCAACTTCTATTTGACTTATACTCTTACAGAATCAGTACTAAATCAACCCCGATGTGAAGAAAAAAGCATATTTGGATGTATGGATACTTGCTCTCCGAAACACTATGTAATCTTCTAACTTGAAACTTAAAGTATGCTATTCTTATTTCAATGTATCATTGATTAAATAGTCCCGTCTTTGCTTGTCACAACCAAAATAATACTGCTTAAACTACCACCCTTGTGAATAACTAAACAAGCAATCTGAAATCCTTTCACAAAAACAGCAAGGAACCTGAAAAAAGCAACCTTTCCCCTGTTTGTTAATTGGTGAATCATCCAATCCATGACATGTTTTCAAAGTTGCTCTAATTTGCATAATTGAATTATATTTTTCATTACTTTGGATTATAACCATATAATATCATAAATATTCCTATTACCAGATAATTTGAAAGAAAACAAGTTAAGTACATCCAATCTCTATTGAGAGTGTAAAGGGTTTCTGCTAAAGCCAAGTGTCGTTTTAATTAACAAGTGTTACTACTAAACACGATTAGAGACGCTTGTATACATTGTAGGGGTTTATCTTTCCATGATAACGATCAATAAACGTGTTAATAAAAGTGGTGCTGCACACAATTCTAAACTAAGTGTACATTTTATCATATTCCTTGTTACATGCAGGCATCTCTTTACGATGATGAAAGACTCCTTACTTACAGTAATCATACATGAGTCATGTTTGATTAACATATATATGTGTATGTCTGAGTCATTCTATTATAAATGCAGAAATAAATCAAGAACAGAAAACATATGAAGAGTAGAATTCATGTGCTCTACCACCTCAGTTACCCACAATGCACCATTTCAAACCTGATTTACAGGAAACTGTCACACAAATCCCATTTATTACCTATCACTGTCAGCATTGTATAATATGAACTGTTGGTGCAAATTACACCATGTATGTGCAAATTATACCATGCATGTACAAATTACACCATGCATGTGCAAATTACACCATGCACGTGCAAATTACACCATGCACGTGCAAATTACACCATGCATGGGCAAATTACACCATGAATGTGCAAATTACACCACGTATGTACAAAGTCCTGTGGCTTCTGGCTGACACCCCAGTAAATTAATTGTTCAATTCCCTAACATATCCTCAGTTCTTACTGTAAACCTAGTAGCACAAGCTACCGATTTATCACCTTTATCAGCACAATACACTTTTAACCCCAGTGGTTCAAAGTTTTAAAATTGACAGTAGTTACTGTAATCTCTGTGTGAATCGGTTGTACATATTCAAATTGGTTCCACTTAACCAATAACCAATGGACTATCAGCTCACGCAATTCTCTTACACAGTTCAGGCCTCAAAATGGCAGTTCATTTCACTGTTAACCAGTGGACTACTATTATTTATTATTTATATCAATGACCACAGTTATGTATGCACGAAGTTACGTATACTATTTGCTACGCCGATGATACAACCTTATAATGTTCTCATCCTGATCAACAGTCCGTCGTTAGTACAGTTGAAGCAGAACTAAATAAGATTTATCTGTGGTTTTCTGTTAATAAGCTAGGCTAGCTCTTAATATTTAAATCAACGAAGTCAGTTCTTTTCTATCCAGCAAATAAACCTATCGATCCATCCATTAAAACATTGCTGTTTGTAACACAAAAAAATCTGCTTTCAAACAACGCTGTACGTCTCTTATTTTATAAGAGTCGTTATTTTATAAACATTTGACTTGGAAAGAACATATAAATGACATTTGTGCTAAAGTTGCCAAATGTGTTGGTATTTTACATTACTTTCGTAATACTCCCCCAAAGCATTCTCTGATTCCAATTTATAATTATATTATCCTACCTCATTTATTATATTGTAACATTGTCTGGGGTAATGTATACGCTACTATTATTCAAGCATTGTTACCCTCGAAAAAAATGGTTGTTCCTTTTATACTTAAAGGAAGATATTCCATACCCCTCGCTCTTTTTCAACCTAAATTTGCTAACACTTTATGATATTAACCACATGCAAATTGGTTGCTTTGTGCCCAATTGACCTGTTTCAGATACCGATGTATACTTGTAAAGATCTATAGATAATCCATAGTAACACTCATTGTTATCCAACCAGTTCATCTCTAAAAATGTCATCACACCCTCTTATCGTCTCAACCTTCACATCACAATAAAATACCGGACTAAACTATTGGAATAGCATTCCTGGTAACTAAAAACTCCCTTGGAGCAAAATCTACCTTTAAGAAATAAGCTAACACGTTACTTAATTAGTCAATATGCTCGCGAATAATGTTTCATCTAATGTACACACCTTTTGTGTTATGTTCATCTATTCTTCTTGCTTTGGTTTGTTTTGTTTTGTTCTTGATTCTTACAGCTAACCAATTTATTTTGTTACAAAGAGTTCTGTAACATATTATGAATCACAAAACGCAATTTATTAAGAGAAAATGTGAGTACAAGGTTATTTCAAATAATACGGAAGTTCCCTTAGCACACTTTGGCAGAATAGTACAAATTCTTAAATACCATTCATTTAAAAAGCAGAGAGTCTACAGGCGTCGAGTTACTTTGGTACTTTCAAAATGCATCTCAATTACGTGATTGGTTGATTCATATATTAATTGACATGACGTAAAATGGAAAAGAAGATATCATGGCTAAGTAATAGTTTAAAACGAGCTAAAATATAGAATTATGGATAAGTTGCAAATATTGGGAGGAAACTTATTTTCAAATCATGTATATAGGTTCAGATTTTGACAAATAACTGGATGCCTCAACCAGCAATGTAATATTTGGTGTAATTTTCCTGGGAAAGGCAAAGTACTTCATAATGCTGCAAGGCTCATCTGAAATGAGGCGAGTGCACGATGGATTGCATGACCTGCTTTTTCAGACGTTTGGTTTTGGGCGCGTAAATTGAGACAAAGTAAAACATTAGACGCGTGCGCTGTTATCTTTCTGACTTATGATTGGTTCATTTGACGATACATTTGATGAATATTAATACTGTTCAAAAGTAGGTGATATTGAACCAATCATTGTTCAGCTGCCTTATCACGTGTTAGCCCAAGCGTGCGATTTTTTCAAGCATTTTTGTTAGAATTAACCGAGTCTGGAAAAGGTTATGTGACATTACAGTTTATAACTTGTTGCTCTCATAGTATTTCATACTTCAGTCGTTGTCTGTGTGAACTTTAAGATGCTCGTTTGTGCCTATATCGATTAACTACTCACATTGTAAATAAAGACCAACACAAATTCTCTTTTAATTAAACAAGTGTATTTATCAATTCAACCAATACATCACTCTCACTTAAATATGTGGTTCATGAGTCAATTGCATTATTAACGTTGTCCTTATATAGAGGGCGATGTTATAGTTTATTTCAGATCTAGACGATATAATATCAGCAAAGCTTGTTACGAAAGCTATTTGTGTCTGCTGAATGTTCACACACTAATTCTACTATGAATGACATTTATTAGTCATTTGTTATTTAAATTGAAGGAATTATGGTCAAAAATTAATATTATATAATGGAAAGGACACTATGGCTCTAGAGTTAAGCAAAGTATTAATATATTTCTTTGCTTTTGATTTTGTCTTTCTCTCAAATCTCACCCCGTCCCATGTTGTCTCTATTCATCTTATTTTTTGTAATTTTCCTGAAAAATAAACTGTTGATATTTCTTCTTTACACTATCGGCAGTTTTTGTTAAGTCATACTGTAGAGTCTGAAAGTAAATTATGATGGAAATGGGGCAGCTGATATTAATGACTTAATATGTTATATTTTGTAAATACCATATATGCTGCATCCGATCCTAGATATGCCGGATTAGCCTGGTTGAAAATGACGGCGGTATTGCTGATTGCATCAAAATGAGTCACGAGAAGACCGCTTTTGACATGCATCATAATTATGAGGCCTACTAGTTGTTTTGAACCTCTATTTCGGCGATTGATGATTTTTTTTCAGTTAGAGTGAATAATAAAGTCGGATATCTTAAGTCTTTTCATAACAAAATATGATATACCTAACAGCAACAATGTGGTATAAAGTGAAGAATTAATTTTGTACACAGTTTTTTTAGACATGTCCACCCACATTCTCTATGGGCCTGTAATACTTATGCAATTGTGGTCCTTCTTCCCCTTATTAACCCTTTTAAACTCAGTAGGCCTATATCTAGTCAAACGCCGGTGTGACAGTACAGAATGACTCTATGTTCCCGTGCACGGTCCACTGGCGGATCCAGGGCCTTTGTTTGGGAGGGGCCAAAGTGGCGTTAGAGTAATATGGGGGAGGGGTCTAAGGGGAGGGGTGACCCCTATTTTATATTGCTGAATGTCCTCAGATGCAATTTGGTGCGACAAAAGTGTACAATGGTGATGTTAATTTACTTCTAAAAAACATGTTTCCCAGGTGTAATTTTCTAAAATATTTATAAAACAAAGTTGGGATCATCTTTCTCAAGAAATTTTATTTTTCATAGGTTATAAATTTCTTACAACCAGCCTGTA
>JAIPMN010019150.1:0-24392 GCA_020650975.1 Apostichopus californicus
TATTGATTGTTCTAAAACCAACTGGCTTTAAAATTTGTGCGAAATATTAGGTAACCATAAAAAAAAATCGTCATTTGCTGTATCAAGGAGGCCTAGGCTATGGTCATAAGTAATTTGGCAACAGTATAGGCCTACAGGCACTCGTAACGTTGTGTATGTGTAGTGTTTTGAGCGTGTCGTGTTCAAATTCTTCGATTTCTGTCATCTTTTGGAAAAGCTTGTGGTGGAGCAACCTGATACCACATATCGGCTCGGCATTTTTAACATTTACGAGATAAATTAACGTAAAAACAAACTCCAAACACCAAATCTAAATTACTACGGAGCACTGCAACAGTGTAATGGTGTGTGTTCTCAGACGCTTAAGAAAGTAAACATAGCGTCTCGGAAGTGAGCTGAGTTCCTCGACTGACGTCACGCCGCGTTGCCGTAAATACAACAATTTTTAGAAAGTTTTTATTACCCTCGAATTTTTGATCGTTTATTCCTCGAGGATGCAAGCTTCGTTTGACACAAATTGGGTATCATTGGAAAGCAACGAGTGTACAGAATACGATGATAAAGAATTTTTTTTTCATTTCATAACCTCTTTAAGAAGCTAATTGTTTGTTGTGTCTTTGTATTTACCTATTATATAACTCTAATGAATCCGTGAATCACTGTTTTCTAAGACCTAGTAGCAAGCCTTATGTAACTTATATAAAGATAGCAAAACTCCACATTTCCTATTTGCGATATGTTATCTATTCTTTTGTGTTCAAGCTGCACACAGCGACCATCTTTTCTTGAATCATCCCTTACAAACATAATATTTCTATACATGCTGAAAAAGTCCAGATTATTTTATAGGTTAAAGATCAATCTCCTCCATTACATTGTTCATCGAGATTAAACCAATGATTGTGTGTATTGTAATACATTATACTTCACTACCTACCTCCTTGCTGTAAACTGCATCTGTCACATCGAGCGTACGATCATCATACTATAAGTTAGATACAATAGGAAGGTTTATGAGCTTTACCAATATGACGTCACAAAATCACTCCAACAGTGATGAGGCGAATCAAGAATTAATTTCTTTTCAATTCAAACAAAGAAGGAAATATGCTACAAAGAAAATGTTACTTTGGGATGAATATCAGAGATGCTTAGGATCAAAGTAATATCAAAAATATCTGTCATGTGACACTTTGATGACGTTAATATTCAAACTGCAATAAGGAGCATGTATCTGGTAATTTACAGGAACAAAGGTGACAAGAATGAATGATCTATCAACTGTTCTTTGTTGCCTTTTAATCTTTTTGATATTTATGTAACGGTATCGTAGACTGACGCTGATCAAAAGTTAATGCAAAGACCAAGGGCGGCGGAAGCACTTTTATTCTGGTGGGCACCAACGTCGAAGGGCACTTTGCAGAAATTCAATTGGACTGATGCAACCTGATATTTAGTACCCTTTATAACTCTTATTGTATTATCATATTTGCGTGTACACATCACTCCATCAACGCCCCCCCCCCCCCAAGGAAACAATGCATACTAGCACTGCAATATCCACTAACCAAAACATTTTGTGAAAATTCGGGCAATATACTGAGAATTTTTCGGGCACCTATTGAAAGAAAAATAATTTGCTATGTGTTTTTGAATGGTTAAACTGATATTATTATGATCATTATTATTGTAACGACTTTCCCAATAATTCTTACCAATATGGAAGGGTAATAACACGGCAAATGATTGTATGTTATTGGCATGCGATGCATCAAGTTTAATAAATCTGGAGGAACTATCACACAGTAAATATGCGCGTACGCGCGTACCATGCATGGAGGGTCATGTGATGTGTTCCAGGGTGGTACTAATATATTTCTCTCCCCATTATGCATGATGATTTCACCCAACTAGTATGTAAATGTGTATGCCTGCTTAGAGCAGCAGACGACACCCGTTACCTAGCATTAACCGTGCCTGTAGCCTAATGTGATAGCTATATTCCCGTCGAGCAGCATTAGGCTCTGTTCCATGGAGAATTCCGTGGTTGCACTGAACTAAAAATGTTCCCACAGCAACACGTCCAGTTCAACAATCCTTTTCGACAAAAAATCGTTCTTGAAATACAATTCCGACATCGACATCGACATTTCCCGCTGCAAGCCCAATGTATCTGTACTTGTTCTGTGCCAGCATGTCTAACGTTAGCATATTAGCTATGAAGTACCAGTACCTTCTTACGCCGTTAGTTCCCATGTCCGATCCGTCTTGGTGCAAATCTTTCACGAAGTCACTAACACTACTCTCGAACTGCTACAGAGAAATATCAGTTTGGTACCACCCTGGAACACATCACATGACCCTCCATGCATGGTATGCGCGCGCCCAATTGACATGAATCCTCCAGATTTCTTAAACTCGTTGATGCGATGTAATAAGCGACGCATACCTATATGATATGCACCTTAACATGTTGAACGCGCGCGGAGCGTGCAAAAAATGTTGTTAATATTTTTCGGGCAAGTCGTTACAGCCCCCAAAATCAAATTTGGCTCCAATACGCCTATGGTAGTAAACATTTAAAACTTCCCGAAATATTTCATTCGACGTGGGTTTCGCTTTGTAAACTCTTTTTTTATTTAGAAATTTTTATGTAGAAGGGCACATTTTTAACCTGAGGAAAAGTGTGGGGGTACGTGCCCCCTGTGCCCCTTCCCCCCGGTTCCGCCGCCCTCGGCAAATTCTCTACGATACTAGACACACACAGCAGCAGTTGTAACTGACAGTGTGAAGCAATTGATTCTGGATTAGAAGATTAAGCTGTAATACAGTAGATAATTGCATGAGGTTTTCATCTACTACTTTTAGGCAAGATGCACAACGAGGTACTGCAATCAATGTTAAATCCATGTACTGAAGTGACCAGCAAAGACAACATGAAAACAAAACTGGTTAATCAATTTTTCATATAATCTTGAACTATTAATTAAAATACAATCAATCGTATACGAACACTGGTCAAAGTATGGTTACACAGACATGATGATATTCTATTTAATTTTCTTTGTTACTTGATTCATTCATGTGAGTCCACCTCAACAATCTGACCAAACATATTTTGGTGCATCTTACCTGTCGAATTGCTCCTTGCTTTAATTGTTTCATTTTGAAAATAATTTAACAGTCCTTGGGGAGTTCTTTGGATATATTAACTCTTCTTTACAAATAAATATATAACCAGTTGGCAAGCAATAGGTTGGAACATGTTTGAATAAGTTGTTAATACTCACCATCCATCGACCAGATTCAAGGTTGAGGTCATACATTCTGCCAATATTGTACGGTAACCAAGTGACTAAAAATGAAAGAGGTAAGTATGCCATGATTAACAAAATAAAAAACAACATGAATATTTCACTCCCAGACACCCCAATGACCTACACTACAGTCACATAAGTCTTGAGCAATGTGTTGTGAAGAGACTGAACAAGTCTGCTAAGCCCTATTTTACATAATTACATTAACATGTTGGATGCTGTAATAATAGTAATCAGTATCAGATCATAACGTTAATGTACAAACTGTTGATATTGAACAACGGACAGAGGTTAATCTGAGCATTCGCATAAAGTACCTTTCACTTTCCTTGACTTCAATATTGAAGGAATGGACTCAACAGCGACAGACGGAGGTAACAGACAAGATAAGAACCTGTGAAATTAAGCAGAACCATGAGTCGGTCAATTGCGTGATCATAACTCACAAAAAGTTATTGGATTTCAAATTTTGTTAATTTTCCAGATGATTCAAAAGCTACCAGAATCCAGCAATGATACTGTCAATTACCTGAACTAGTAACGCGTTGACAATAACGCAGACAATGTATCTCATATATATAAACAAAGAGTAAAATATATTGAATAGAAGGAAAATACTCGAAAAATATTTCATTTTCTGCCGAGTCCCTAAAATGACATATCTTGTTTACTAATAATCTGAATGAAGCACCACTCCTCAAGATCCAAACCACTTCCGAAACATCTTCAAAGAAACGCCAGTATGCATCTGGTTCTTGGTGAAGACTCTTGGTGCCGTGGTGAGGCCAAATGGTAGGGCAACAAACTGGTAATCCACACCCCTGTAGTGAAAGGCCAGAAACTTCTGGTCTTCTCACTTGATCGGGGGGTGCAGGTATGCATCTTTAGAACCAATGAGGTGGCCCACAATCCCTTTGCTAGGATCGACCTAATTGAAAGTGTGTCCATCCGGAATGACTTTGGTTTTACGAATTGTTTGTTCAAGGGCTTTAAGCTTAGTATGGGCCTCAAAAGGGCCTGTTCCTTTCTTCGGAGTCAGGAAGAATGATGACCTGGACAGAATCTAGTTCTCGGATGGGTTGGACCTTTCTGATCGCTCATTTGTCAAGAGGTCTGTGATCTGTCTCCAGTGTCTGCTGTTGGTCAAGGTCCAAAGGAACTGTTGTGGCTTTCCAATTGCCAGACAATGGAGGGTTGGAGCTGATGACCTCCAGTACCCACGGACCTGGATCTACAAAGTCAAAATTGCGGGAGAACCTCATAAGTCACCCCCACCGGGGGGAATCCCCTGTAGGACGGGCATCTCTAGGGGCGTTGTTGTTGGCGGTAACCTCTGTAAGAGCCTCTGTTGAAGCTCCTGTAGTTGCCGCGGCGGTATGAACCTCTGCCTCTTTCGGAATTTTGTGGTTTTACCTTGTCCTTGGTATATTGTTGCTTGTTGTAGCTCTGTCTACCTTCATAACTAGACCTTTGGTCTCCTGATGCTTTCGGGAATCCGCTGGATTTCTGGCGTCTCGTTGTTGTCAGCCTCTCTCAGAGACCGCATTTTTCAGCTTCATATTGGAGATGGGTATCGTATTGTCCACCAAAGAGAGCTTCCCCTAATAATGGCAAGTTGTGGAAATGTTGCTTCACCACATGTGTGGGCCAGGACAGTGAGTCTAGAACCAAGTCCCTCCGCTTAGTTGTCGCACGGACAGCGATCTTGGACAACTGGTCGATATCAATCTAGAGACTGGACCGAGTAGTGTCACAATCGCCACTGTGCCTTTCTGGAGATATCCTCAGCTTGCTGAAAGGGGAGAGGACTTTGGCAAATAGTATCATAGCAGATGCTTATTTCAGGACAACTTTTCTGGCTCTGTCAGCATCCTGTAACGCCTTGTTGGATCTGTATGAATTGATCCTTGGCATTGAAAACCCCAGCGGCTGTAAGCCTTTTCTCTGGCAGATTCCAGAACCAACTGAAATCGTGGTGAGGAGTCCTCTGGAATCATTCTTTGTTTTTTTGGTTTTTCTTATATTATTATTATTATACTGAAATCTGAGGATTGACCTATAAAAATGATATAACATGGAGATAAATATGGAGATAAAACATTAGGATACAAAATTAAGTAAACAACTTTTGCTAAAAAAATCGATCAAAAACAAAGTAGAAGGATGGTAGCCACGTAGAAGATAAGACTGAATCCCATGTGTCAAAATATAACACTATCGATACGATCAAACTTGGACCAATAGTCAAAAGAGGAAGGAGGAGTCAGGGCCTGGATGGATGGTAGCCACACCCCAGTTTATAGAATTGACCAATTTGAGCATAGTATTAGAGGATAGTGTATATATATATGAGAGAGGTACATGCATGTTATAAATTGAAGGGCTCTAACAACAAAGTGAAGGTAAAGAAATGTGTCTGTAAATATTAAATGCAGAAACAATAAAGTTCTGTCCTGTGAGAGTATCATTGCATTTGGCATTAGGTTGATCAAACTTTGTAGGCATTATGCCTATTTAGAGTGTTGAAACGTTATCTAGGTACGCATAACTAAGATACTCATTGAAATACTCACATTAGCTCTTCCAATCGCTGTGACTGTTGTGCAAATATCAATATGCCAACAACCTCTGTCTCTGTCAGTTCTCTTCCCTCCTCATATGTATCTATCGATAGCTTCTTTAATGACACAGGACAGGACAATTGTAGCCCTGAACAGAGGATGATGTTACCAGCATTAGCCTTGGAGAAGGACTGTAGAAGCTCCAGATGGAAGATGGGGATCTGGAGGAAGGTAACATACGGTTCAATCAACATTGAAATGATTTAGAGCTATGTCAAGTATTTATACGATTATAACCTACTGTGGCCAGTTACTTTCCTGAAGGTATCTCTTATCCATCTTAATACTAGCATAAATCCACTCCTCGCATTATTACAATGAGGCTCAAGTTTCTTTATTTAAATCTAAAATAAATATTGTGTAAAAGTAAGAGGGCCTGATGTTTCGATCCTAGCAGGATCTTCATCAAAGGCTGATATGGTGATATATGGTGATATATCTAATATGTACCAGAGTACTGACTTACATCATTGTCAGATGCTTTCTTCAGTAGCTGCAAAGTACAATTCTGTTGTAATTTACTATCTTCAGTCAAGATCTGTAACCTCTCTGAACACAGTGACTCAATAATATTGATATTATCAACCTGAAAATAAACACAAAATGAAGCAGTGTAAACTTTCCTCTCTGTTTTTACTTTTAATACTATTCTAATTGTAGTATCATTGGTATTACTATAGATTAAAGAAAATCCATTGATATGAAAATAAGTCCAAATACATACAGCAAAACTTCCTTTTTATACTACCAGACTTACCACAATGTACAGAAAAGTTGAAATACTCTCAATAGAAAAGAAACGTCATACAGGGTTTCCTTGAGTATCTTCAGTTGATTAATGATCTGAATTAATTAGTAATCAAAACTTTCCAATGACAACTCATATTTTAAAATATTGTTTCCACAACCTAGATCTACACATTGTATTCCCCAAGCTATGTCACGATCTCTGTCGTTGTCTAGTGGTTGTCTGCATTTACACTACTTCCAACTTGTTCTGCACTAATGGACACACACAATAACAAAAAGTCCTGGCAACAAGAAAAAAAAAGAATCATACCTCCCAATCACCAGACTGGAGATTCAGGCTGTAACCGTAGTCTCGCCAGTATACTATGATGACAAGTATGTAAAAATATGTTACATTTAAAGACATCTTAAGATGTATGAAGGAGAAAAGTTAGCTTTTTCACATAAATGAAATGGATACCTCTACACTAAATATGGAACACTTCCTAACTTTGAATTTGGTGCTTTTCATCCAATAAAATGGCTTGACTTAAAACAACACAATTTTTCTGTGTTTAGACTTAAAGTAATGTTCTTAAACAGTTATCATAAGCAGTAAGTTAATAACATTGCCATTATGTTAGCTTGTACCAAAGGAATGTTTCAAGCAGTTTCGGCATGTTTCAGCATCTTTAAACTAATGTTCTTAAACAGTTAACATAAGCAGTAAGTTAATAACATTGCCATTATAGTAGCTTGTACCAAAATAATGTTTCGAGCAGTTTCGGCATGTTTAGACTTAAAGTAATGTTCTTAAACAGTTATCATAAGCAGTAAGTTAATAACATTGCCAATAAAATGGTGCTTTTCATCCAATAAAATAGCTTGACTTAAAACAACACAATTTTTCTGTGTTTAGACTTAAAGTAATGTTCTTAAACAGTTATCATAAGCAGTAAGTGAATAACATTGCCATTACAGTAGCTTGTACCAAAGGAATGTTTCAAGCATAGGACAAATCATGTAGGCAGTTAACATTTACTGCTCCTGAAATCCATGTAATCCTCCTGACAAGCAATTTATTTTGTCACTTTTTCTTCTTTTGCATCATTCTTGCTTTCACCAAAGGCTTACAATCTGCTTTTTGCACTTCTTATGAAATGTTACAATGTGTTGTCTCTTATATCAACTCCTTGATGACTAGCTTTAATCAAATAATCAACCAATACTGACAGAATCGATAGTTACTTTTAATTTTCCTAGATATCATCTCTGCATTGATAGACTCTTGAGAGGGCAAAAGAGGCAGCAGACATTCACTGAACCTTTGAAGTAGAAAGGAAGAAACAAACCAACATGAGAGAAAGATAGCAAAACAGTCTTGCTATGAAGCTACTTCCATGTAGGAAATGCTTAGGAAGTGCTTCAAAATAATTGGAAACGAAACACCTTACTGTGGACATCATTTTGCTGTTTAATATGAGCCAATGAGCCCATAACTGCAGGTAGGTAATAGTGTAACGTATGTTTAGGATCGTCCTTAGGTCGTGCTAGGAGTCCATGAAAGGAATAGGTGTGCATACAATCTGATAGATTGTAAAATAGACTCGTTGGTTATACAATTCCAGGCAGAGTATGTTGTCCTACGCTAGGAAATGCTTAGGATCCTGCGCAACGCTACTTGTAGGTACATAGTATGATAACAAAAACATGAGATTCAACTTACGAGAGCTCCTTAACAGACTGACAACGAAGCGCAAAACGGAATATGTTTGTTAACTGTATCTCTGATATTGTACGTGGTTCATTTCCCTCCTTCTCTGTCTCTATGTGTATCTTTTCAACTGTCACTAAAGGACAGAGAGAGATGCCAGATTGGAGTAAAATAGTGTATCTATCACACTCCTTGAAGGCCATGGTCAGGTTTAGGCAAGCTATGGTAATCTGTTAGAGAAATGAACAAGGTTAATGTATTGTAGTTATCCTCTAGTTAAAGAATCATGCTACATTATGAACGGATGGAGGGTTTTATGTAATTGAGTTAGACCATACAATTACATTGTGTGGTCAAAATGACATTTCAACAGTAGCTTACCATGGCAATGAAACGCTACTGGATAAAACGATTTGGCCGTTTTCTTTGAGTTTTTTTTTATTTTGCAGTAAAGGTGACCTCACAACTAAAACTCAATTTATTCGAATATTTTCAAGGTTTGGATTGTCTTTGTCATAGTGTGTTCATTTATTTCTGGCAGTATGGCCACATGAAAGCAATAAATCAAGTGACACTATTGGTTAAGACAACGACGATAAGTGTTGTTAGCATTTGAAATTGTTTACGTTCGTAGGGTCATTGGGTCATTATTTTGGGATTCAACCTCTGAAGATATGTATTGAATAGCGTTCTAAATGTTGTTATTATTATTATTATTGGGAATCTGACCTCATGAATCGATTATTATCATATAACTTTCAAGAAATACAGCGCAAACTGGAAATATCAAAAAACTACTTGGCGGGAAAATAAACCAAGCACTTCAATACATGAGAGGGCCCGGGTTCGAATCCCGGTGGAGGCCGGAAGTTTTGCACTGTTTTTTGTAGGTATAAGGACACACTGATTATAATTCTATTGTACAATAACAGTAAAAGACTGTGACCACATGACCACAAACCTGAGGAAATATGTCTTGATTGCAATGAAATAAAATGACTTCACCTGTTTTGCACTTGCGAATTCCAAAACTTGTAAAGTTGATCTCTGAAGTAGTTGACTGTCATCGCCATGTACGTGGACCACTTTAGAGGCCAACTTTGTGATTGTATCAACAATCTTCTCATTTTTATAGTCTTGTTCCAGCATACACATCATAGCAAACTTTTCATGTTTAAGGTTGTCTTGCAGATAATTTACAATTTTACCCGAAGCAGTTTTATTAAGACCACAGGCAAATCTGTAAACATAGTGAAGTTCAAAGGGATCCAAATAACGGAGCAGTTCAGCTACACTCTGACTCTCTGTTGTAGCAGAGGTTGAAGATTCTTGAGATAGATAATCAGCAATGTAGTGGGCAGCATACCATTCACAGAACAATTTGTGGTAGAATCTGACTTCCTTTTTATAGAGAAATTGATCACCAGTCAGAACATCTTCCTCGAAAAATATTCCAGTTTTAAGGTACTGCTCATAAAAGTCATCCCCAAGTCGTTTTCTCAGGGAAGTACTATCCCACACAATCAGTTGGTTTCTACCGCTCAATGCCTCATAAGCAACCTTGTTCAACTCATCATGTTTTATGTCAAAAGTTACCTTTTCAATTGTTTTGTTCATCAAATGACTATGGAAGCAAGCTATCACATTATGAAAGAAACTAGTAACGGATTTGAATGTCTTCAAGTCTTTGTTCTCGTGGCTCATGTGAGCAAACAAAACAAACAACAAAGGAACTTGACACAAGTCACCTAGTAGAGGGTTTCGTTGGAGTTTAAGTATTATTTCCCTGGCCGCTTTTTCGTCACCCTGTACAACTGCTTTTCGAATATATTGATCTCGGATGTCTTCGTTGAAATCCGTTAAACGTATTTGATCAGTATGCGGTGCAAATTCTTTCGGCAAGTAGAAAGACCTGGTAGTCAGAATGACGTCTTTTTCCTGCAACATTTCTCTCCGAAGGATAAGAGAAATATCAGTCTCTGGATCGTCTTTATCAGGGTATTCGTCAAATCCATCCAAAATAACCAATGCACCTGAACAATTCTTTATGATTGATTCCACAATATCCTCACTCAGATCCGAGTCTCTGGGTAATATAAAACGCCGTATTGCTTGGTATATTGACTTCACCCCTCTCAGTTGTCTAAGCCGCAGGTAAATAAGTATCGGTACGTTACTTAAAGGGGAATCTGGAACTTTTTGGCACCAATCGTATGCAAGCTGTAGTGTCAGTGTTGATTTTCCATATCCGGGGTCGCCCTCTATAATTTGCCTACTACAATTCTCAGGTTTCTTTAGTAGTTCATGATGTGACTCTAAAAGTTTCCAAATTTTCTTTCCATGTGCTTGTTCAACTAACCGTTCAATGCCGCTATCAACATATACATTATCAACACAATACATCCTGTCTCTGATGTAAGGCAATGGTTGTACGGAGTGATAAAGTACCTCATACTTTGCCTTTAATTCCTTGATGAATTGTTCCTCCTCTGTAGGAAACCAGAAAAAGTGTGATTTGTAACAATCTTATTTTATATCAGGAACAAATTCAATAATGAAAATGGTCAGAAGAAAGTTTTTTTTTTTTTAAATTGAAATCTCATTATTGGTAGCTGCTCAACCAAATTTACTGTAGAAAACAATGTCTTGATATTTTCATTTAATTGTTAGACATTAGATTCGTTCTCAAACTAAATGGCTTCTTGAACAGCTGCGTTAATTGCAAAGAGACAATCAATTCCAACATTTGGCAAAGTTGTGTACAAACGAAATTTTTTCTTTGCCCAGACCATTCGGGAGTCATCATTGGATCATAATTGTTATCTGAAGTGGGGCACATTCTGATGTAATCAGAATGTTCATATCTTATTTTCATAAACCAAAAATACTGAAATACAAAAGGACCCGTGAAATTATTGTGTCATTAATTAATCACCATTGGTAACGTTAACTGTAACATGAATTTGATATGACAGCAATGAAGTCACTAGAATAATCAGTTTCAGTTTTACAAATTCTCATTTGTAGAGGACTAATACGTTGAAATTTATTTTAATTTATGCATGGTATTGAACAGTATCTTAAAGCAATTGCAGTTATTGTTTGAAACATTCACTGCACTCAGCTTGCAATAACTTGTACATCAGACTTACCAGGTGTCCGGTGAGTCATGGGCAACATCTAAACAAGAGAGAGGGAATGATACTTTGAAACAAATTATCAATAAAACTATCAATTTGAAGTCACTATTTGCAAATAATTTGATTATGTAATTAACATTTTCTATTAAATAGGATACAAGTTAACATAATATGTTTGATGTAGCTAAGTAACCATAGATTGTACCTTATTCTTATATAAATGTATTCAGAGTCTACATGACAGTCAAGCCTGCATATAGAAAAACTGTCCTCATCAAATTCACTCAAACATAATAATTTGTTACTTGATAGCATAAACTACCCCAAATACTGTCATTAGGATTCATCCTTGAGTTGACCAGTCACCTGTATGATTGTAAACACAAGTGCTCTAATGGCCAGTACTACTTTCCTGTGTGTGAAGACAAGTTTGGCTTGACCATTGAAAAAATACACTGTGTTTCTTTAATCATGCATTTGTGCAGAGGAGAGTTCAGTATGGTTAGCATTACCAACTCAGGTAGATATTTAATCTTCCCTGTTTTTGGCTAAGAACAGGGGGACTGGGGTGGTATTTGCTGCAGGGAAGATCGTAATGTACATGTTTAATGTACATGTTATTCTCAACACAAAACTGGTAGGGAAAGGATATCATGACAGTTGCGTGTGTTACTTATATCTATTACAACATGAAACTATCCATTGGTAGGAATGTTAGTTCAAATGAGTATAATGTTACCTTGTTGTTGCAACATACAGTACCGCTCACGTATAACTCCGCGTAGACGTATACTCTACGTTTATCTACGCGATTATACGATGTTATACGTTTCTGTACGCAACTTTCTACGCGGCATCTACGCGGCTTAGGGCTTCGCTCTAGTGCCCCTGAATAGGGATTATACGCGCGTAAAGACGTACAATCTCGTATAATCTGTAAACGTAGGGTTTTGGCAGCCGCTTTACATAGCAGAGCTTCTATGGGTTAGAATAAACTGTGATGAAGAAAAGAGTCCGTAAACTCAGTATCGCACCAAGCCCAATGAATGACTTTCCAAAATATTCAACCACAGAGTTAGCATATATACTTAAGCCGATAAGAATAAGAGTAACAAAGAAAACAGCGCTACTAGGAGCACAAACGATCGATACAATCAGTGCAAAACTTTAGCAAGGAAACTATATTAATTACGACAATGTGCCCCAGTCTGTTACTATTTATACGAGATCCTCCCGTTAGGCATTAAATTGAATGAAGGTAACAATCTATGAGAACTAGGTAGGCCTTGGCCGATCCTACCTCTTAGCCTAAATCGCAAGATACGCCGTTTACACCTCGCAAGAAAACAACGATAACCTTAAATGAAAAAAAAAATATTTTGCACTTGAAGATCTGACTTTCCCCAAAATGCAGTGATAAGGTTTAGACCCAGTACTTCTTAATACATTGAGATTCCAATTACTAGTCAAAAATATTTTCTGAAGAAAAACCTTACGATATTTTTCACAAATATTGATGCTTAGATAAGTGCTTCCTCACAATCAACGAGCTGCCCCGAAATTCGCTCCGCTTACGTAACTTCTATATATATAACACGTGGAAAAACCCGAGTTTTTACACACATAATTCCCATTGACATTGGTCACGGAACATAAGTAGGTCATCGACATTCGAACTTGTGTAAGTTCATCGCACCATGGGAACGACACAACACATTGAACATGATGGTACATTTTCCCGCCATCTGGACGCCGAGTGTAAATTTTGATGTAATATGCAAATTATTAATGGTACTGTACTGCGTGGTTAAAACTTAAAAAGATTGCGACAAACATATTTTGGGAAGCTGTTGTAGAAGTCACTTTTGTATGGAATGTTAAGTACTGTAAGGTAGTATAATTTATAAAAGACGGTTTTCTTCAGGTGGTAAGGAAAAGGGGTGTTTCGGTGAACTCAATCTCTTTGTATAGTATTTGGATACTTAAAATGACGATGTACAGTGATGTACATGCAGTTTCTATTTCTCTTTTAGTAAGCTCTACTTAGCATTTTTATCCTCTGTGGATCTTTATTGGAATAAATACGAAATGTATTGTTTGTAAGCATTTCTTAAATTGTTGACTGAGCTCCAAAATCCATTTTCCAAAAAGTTGGTTTTCATGAAGATTTTATAAAAACGACATACAGCTAGGGTAGAAAAATATTAACTTAACCACATTAACGAGAGTTGTTCTATCCAAATATAATACATGTTTCTCGTACTGAGATCTGAAAAAAAAACGGGCGGCCATTTTTCTTTTCATGTGCTGATACTAGTTTGGAAGATGTGGCAACCTTTACAAAATAATTTATAAGGATAGTTTAGATTTCTTGTAATCCAAATAGAGACTCGGGAATCAGGAAAAAGGAGGTCCCTTGCGTGTACGAGAAACATGTTTTGTTTTTAACCGGACCTGCTTCAAAGTTGTTGGGTGGAATTTTTTTTTCATTCTGTTGGAACCAACGGTAAATTATATAGAAAATTGACACAAGAAACGCTTAGTAATACTTTATTATTTCTTCAAAATGTTGCCAACTATTCAAAGTAAACTTATCCTCCGTGGAACAAAACCTCTACAACTGAAAAAAAAGTCGGGAAAAGAAACACTGAATAGAAACCCAATTAACGAAAACCAGTTAAGTTCTATGCCGGCAAACACTTTACCTGCGTCCCTTTTACTGCTAGGTGAATATCACAACTTAAACTACGATGTAAGGAACGGCTGTTTCAAACATCTCACTAATTCTTTCGGCGACTTTAATCCCTATTTATTGAGCACAATAGCATTTCCTGCGTATAAACGCGTAGAGGGATTATACGGGGTGTCTACGCGGCGTCTACGCGGCAATTTGTTTGTCAACGAGTTTATACGCGAGTGTACTTGTTTATACGTTTTTATACGATTCTGTGCGCGTACACATGTCCAGTTATATGTGAGCGGTACTGTATTATGTGTATTGATTGATTCAGTTGGTCACTTACTGCTGCAAAAGTGCTCAATAAATAGAGGTATTGCAAGTTAATATAGTATATTTTGTTTAATTTGAGTTTCCCACCTGTGTGGTGATCATCAGACAAGTGACACATTTGAAACCATTTTCTGTATGGTCTGTACCGTGGTTGATTATAGTGATAGATTACGAAATCTCAGCGCACGTTTCTGTACTAGTTTATCTATGTGTTATATTCTTTGCATGTAATAACGAGATTCAAGGCTCGTCGCTACTAACACACAACCATCCAAGCCTAATTTGTTTCCATACCACCACCAGTGCTCAGTAGGTAATATTAAAGCGCCCCCGGAATCTTAGACTGAATTAGCGTTACAGTATGTTGAACAGCTTTATATATTTTGTTTCCCTTGATTGTTTTTAAAATTTCAGATATAACGGTCTTACCTCTTCGTCTTCCACAATTTTCCTCTGACTGCTTCGGTAGATTAACACTGCAGGAATAATTTATGTAAGGTTAATTAACCAGAATGAAAAGATGCATTGTGGTTTCCATGATGTAACATGAGCAGTTTTCTTCATGAATCTGACGTAATGTATAGTGAGGGTGTACAATATACTTGATCTTAGTAATACAGTGAAAAGCAGTGTGATGTGACAAACAAATTCTCAATGACACAGGCTGTCCTGAAATGACCATTCACCTCAACAACTGGCATCTTGCACTAAATGCAATAGATACATCAACATACTTAATATGTCATCTGTCCTTGTTGAAATATAGTGTAATACATGGGTCTCACAATTTGACACCTGGTGAACTCAAACGACCACTGACCTCTGCCCAATGTTCTCAATGTGGTACAATTACATACCAAATATGCAATCTGTCCAAGCTTCCCTTATGATATTATTTTTAAGGAGGTGTGTTAGTGTAGAGAGACAGGTAAGAGGGGAGTGAGTAAATGTTTGACGTTTGTTGACTTCATATGACCTTTGACCTCCACCAAAAAACAATAATAGGCTCCTTAAATTTGATATGGTACATCCACACCCAAATATGAGATCTGTCCAAGGTTCACTTCTTGCAGGATCATGTTTACAAAGCTATCACGATTTGGACCTGTTGTCCCCAAGTGAACTTTGACCTCCACCAAAATCAATGGGCTTCCTTTACTCAATGTTATAAACCTTCATAACATCGGCCAAGCTTCTAATATGGAGATATCATGTTAACAAGGTTTTCAGAATTTGACCTCTGATGACCCCAAATGACCTCCGAATTCCAACAAAAACAATGAGCCTCTTTTACTCAATGAGGTATTTCTACACATCAAATATAAGGTCTGCCCATGCTTCCCTTCTTGAGGAATCGTGTTTACAAGGTTTTCCCATTTTGATCCCTAGTGACCCAAATGACTTTTGACCTCCACCAAAAACATAGGTTTCTTTGACTGAATGTGGGACTTCTACGCATCAATATGAGGTCTGCTCATGCTTCCCATCTTTAGATATCATGTTTACAAGGTTTTCACAATTTGACCCCTGGTGATCTCAAATGACTGTTGACCCCCACCAAAAACAAAAGGATTCTTGTACTCAATGTGAATTTATACACACCAAATATGAAGTTGGTACGACCTTCCTTTCTTGAAATATTGTGCTTACCAGGTTTTTACAATTTGACTCCTCATGACCCCAAATGACTTTTGACCTCCACCAAAAACATAGGTTTCTTTGACTGAATGTGGGACTTCTACGCATCAAATATGAGGTCTGCTCATGCTTCCCATCTTTAGATATCATGTTTACAAGGTTTTCACAATTTGACACCTGGTGATCTCAAATGACTTTTGACCAGACCACCAAAAACAAAAGGATTCTTGTACTCAATGTGAATTTATACACACCAAATATGAAGTTGGTCCGACCTTCCTTTCTTGAAATATTGTGCTTACCAGGTTTTTACAATTTGACTCCTCATGACCCCAAATGACCCTTGACCTTCACCAAAAACAATAGGCTTCTTGTACTAAATGTGGTACGTCTACACATTACATATGAATTGGTTCGACCTACCCTTCTTGAGATATCATGTTTACAAGCTGGGCATCACAAACGAGCGCATACACACATATGATATCATGAAAGCAACGGTTACTATTATCATCAAAATAAAAAAAATAAAAATTTATATAAAAAAATAGTTACTTTACTTTTCTGTTAGTCAATAAGGATTAGTGTTCAAACGATTATGCATAACAGAAAATACCGATTACCGATTATTTTTTTCAAAATCGTACCGATTCCGATTCCGATTATTTGAAAATGAGAAAATATCCCGTTTATACGAAATCGGCAATAAAGTTCGTGATAGAAACAATAATTGTTGTGATTTTCCTCTGTTTCCTTTTGCTTCGTTGTAATACAAGGCTCTTAGGTATCCTTTTGTATGTACCAAATTACCTCTGGAGTTTCTCGGAAAGAAAAAAAAAGTTTTTTTTAAATTTCCAAAATACGAAAATATGACATCCTACCTAGTCAGCACTGTGCTAAGCGAATGGCCTGAACACCTCGACGTGAATGTCACCTGTTAATGGCTTGAAATGGGCTAAGAATAGTTACTCAAAATATCCATCTCAAAAAGTATCTCAGACAAACCATCCATCTTCAATCTTTACCAAAGTGTAAATTTTAATTACATATTGCCTTCATTCCGACAGTATTTTGTACTTATTTTCAGTATTATACCGTTTATGAACAAATAGAAATGTTACGAACTTGAAGTTAAACATACCTATTCGTTACGTATTTAACTCCATTCAGGTTCAATTAGAAAATGTAAGCTTAGGCCAATCAAACTGAAAAGCAAATTGTACCATCGTAACTTGTTTAAAATTACTGTAAAATGTTACCAGATTGATGTAAAGGAATAATAACAACTAGAAACTACTCCAATATAAAATATAACATTCCCTCTATAAGATATAGCACATACCTTCCAAACAAATGCCGATTTCCAGCAAATTGAAAGTTGTAAACTAAGCTACGAATTTTTTTTTTTGCAAACCGATGGTTAGGCTACATTTCCCATTGACTTAGTGTGTTTGTTAGGCTAACATGTGGTCGAAGATTGCAGTTTACATGGATATTTTTATTTTTTATTTGCAACACAACTAGAGCGAATAAACAGATGGCAAGGTTAGATTTCCATGCAGTTGAAATAGTGTGAAGTAAGGCTACCATGTGGTCGGAGATTTGTGGGGATTTTAGGTTATTTTCGCTGGTACTGAAATTGCTTCGTGAAGGCCGTAATTTGCCAGTCACTCTGCGGGAAATTCCCGGTGATTGTGCGCGACCCTCCCGCACTGCTTCAAATTTGATGCGGGATGTGAGAACTGTTTGCGCAATTCGCGCTGCAACTGCAATTCCTAATTCAAGAAATTGGTATTGCTGCCATGCTTACTGTGCCGAGAAATATGAAGTCACTAACCACGAGGGAAGCAAAATCGGCGACCCTGGCAGCCTAATTTGATGAAATTACATTGTGAAAGACGTATAGAGGGTGTCTTTATTTTAATATTTCGTAGTAAGAACAAACCTAATACATCAGTTGATATTTTCAACTTCCATGTTTTTGAATAATGATATTTTCACCTTTCATATGTTTTTGAATAATCGGTATGACATAACTGGTATTCCACGTAAATTTTACCGATTCCGATTATAATCCGATTATGCAATAATCGGGCCGATTCCGATTAGGTTAATCGTTTGAACACTAATAAGGATAATGTAGGTGCAATCAATACAAATAGAATACAAGAATATAGCTAACAAACTTTGCTATATTGCAAAGGAATTCTGATATGCATCATGGTACCTACCTATCAGACAGATGAACAAAAGCACCAGAATTAGAAGTACTACAATTATGGTTGTTACCACAGCAACTGAACCCGAAGTCCCATTGTTGTCTGTAAATAGGAAAAACTCATGTTAAATGGCAATTTGAAATCAAGCAATTGAAACAATTAAGAGAGGATCTGAAAGGGTTCACATGATCACAAAGACAGAACAATTTTTCAATAAATCAACTGCACTTTCCAAGTGGTAATGAAGATAAGGCACCAATTTCAGATAGATTTCAACTATATATCAGTATTCATTAGTGTGTGAGAAAAGACTAGCTCTTTGGCGATATAAAGAAGCAGATAACAATAAAGTTGTTCTGATGGAGCTTAAAGTCAGATTTAGAAACCATAAGTCGGATCAAAGAAGAAGTCGTTCGAGATGCAAACTAGCCATTCATTTAGAAGGATAACTTCTATCAGACATAAAATTCACTGAACATACGGGCTGTATTCTAACTACACAAGCAGGTTACTGGATCTCACAATTGCAAAATCATTCACCTCTTAGAACTAGATAAAAGAGAATATTTAGATCAATTCTATTGTAATTTCAGGTCAATAAACCCTGGCTACTTGATCTCTCTGAATCGGAACATCCTTATTGTCAAGTTCTATTACATATCTAGAGAGATGGGTTTACCGTCTTCTGCTATGAAAAACAAGATTCCCTTTTTAAATATAAACATATCGCAAACAGTTTAGTCTTAACCTGAGAACAAAGCATCGATAGCAAACAAACACCTACCATATGTCACTTTAAGGTCTATTCTTGCTGCTTTTATAGGGGACTTGAACACATCTGAATTCTGTCCTACTATAAAACACTCTAATGTGATCCCTCTTTCAGGCGCGGATAAAATTTTGAAGTTTGTTGTAAGAGAAATGTCAAAGATTCCTCCCTTTTCTGTTGATGGCCTTTCCAGCTCTGTTAGAGATAAAGCAGGATAGTTTCCATAAGTTCTCCACTGGAGTTCCACTTCTGGTCGTATTCCACGAACTGAACACGTCACGTTTCCTTCTCTTGCTACGTCAAGTACACAATACTGTGTATGGTCACATCCTTCTACAATTATGTACGGCGGGCTTGGATAAGCTATTCAAGAAAAATGGAGAAAATTGTGGGGTGTTTTTTCACAATGACTGGTAAATAATTTAAATAATTTGTAGATTAGTCAATACCAACTTAACATGTTAAGTAGTCTGTAAACTAAAGAAAACATATATTATACACAGTAATGTTACTAGAGAAAACAACAATTGCGTTTATTGTATGACCTACTGAACTAGTGTAGCTGCGATAGTATCACTGCCTATACTGTGTGAATGTCCTACACAATATAAAGAGCCCTAGCTCACTGTTTTACAGGGGCGGCACACCCTGCCCCTCTTATTCACCTGACCCGCCCCTCTTTTTGCCCACCCTGCCCTTTCAACCAATTTTCACCGCCTAGCTCTGCTTTCACCCACCCTTGTACTTCCCTACTCGCCAACTCCGTAGTAGCTCCATTCTTCGACCTTGCAGCAATTCCAACTCTTCAAAATCCTCATACCTACAGTGTGCACATCTCTCACTAAATTCCTCACAGTTCACTACTGCATATTACAGGTAGATAGGCCTGTTCGAAAATCCTCAAAACTTGACCCAACATTTACCCTGCGCTCTTTGCAGTGTTTGCAAACAACCAGCTCCACGAAAATTACAGTAGGCCTATGAAAATAACTTTTTATGCAATGTTCATTAAAAAATCAAACTTCAATGGCTACTTTTGACAATGCATGAAGTACAGTAGATTACACAAGAACATTGCACACAGAAATTGATTGAACCACGTGGTCAAAAGGACCGCAAAAAAAGTTTCCAAGAAAGGAAATACTGTGGTATAAATGCACATTTTACATTAGCAACTCTCCATACGGAGAGAACAAACATACTGTGAGATGGAAAATCCTTTTCAGTATCAGAGATGTTAGCTTCCCACAAAACTCATTGACGGTCTCAACTCACAACATTTTCTGATCAAACCATATAGGTGATAGTCTCAGAAACAATTCAAGCGCATCTTTGTAACAGGAGTACACATATGATATCCTATACCACAAACTTAGCTATCTCTACAGGGGGGAAAGTAGCCTTACAAGTAGTTGCATACTTTTGTGTTCAGCACTACAGATACAAGAATGTCTACAGACAATGGGTAAGGGACTATTAGCCATCAGATCACTGGAAATTTGGGCAAGCATCGTTGACTATTTTTATCATGAAAATATTAACAATGAAATGTTGTTAACCCTGGTTGATTGCTGTGATTTAATTGTTTTCAAACAAATTCAATCATCGGTAGGATTGTGGGATATTTTGGTTCTTTTCAGAAGAAATTGTGGTTTTTTGAAAGGAGAAAGAAAGAAGTTCCTTCAAAAATGTACTTTTTTTAAGTTTTGCAGAGGCCTAGTTGTTAGTGCGTGTACTTGGAGTTTTTTCTGTAATGAAAAAAGTTTTCGTCTGCCCTTTACGGAGTCAAGGTTATTAGATGAGGGTTTAATAACATTTATGTATACATCAAAGTACTCACTGAAAATAACAACATCGATTGTTTGTATATGATCCATGTCATAATCGCTGGCGACACAAGTATAAATGCCCTGGTGATACAATTCAGTCTGTGGCAACATCAGCGACCCATCAAGAGTCAATCTGAAATCCTTGTTGTATGTTTCATTAAAATCCTCTTTCCAGGTTTGCACTCTAATTAGAATGACTTCTGGGGATTCAGATCTCACAGTTGATCTCTTCCAAACTAGAATCCTTTCATTAAAGTCATTACAGGGTAGAATCATAGTAGTATGAAGCTCAACAGGATGTCTAATAGGACTGTGTGATATGTCTACGCTTCCATTCTCTAAGATAACCAGCGTCTCATTCTCCTCCAAGATCCAAGGGTTCTCGTTTACGCTACATACCAATACTGAAAATAATTGGGAGTCGGTATGTATTTTAACAGTGGAACGAGTAGTGAACGTTACTTCATTGTTTCTGATTATTGTCATATTCGACTCCAAAAGTTTATCATGCTGAGAGTTTCGCTGATTCCAAATCAAAGAAATTCTAGGACGGACATTTTCGACAGAGCAACTCAATTCCAGAGGGTTTTCGTATAACATGTAGCATATTTTACTCTTATCTTGACACTCCTCAATCACAGGATATTCAAGTTGCGGCTTCACTGTTGAATGTAAGGAAATGAAAATTAGCAACATAGTAAGTAGTGAATGAATATGATTTTGTACATCCATTCATGCATCCAACTAATCAACTTATGTTAAAGGCCGCTTAACATCAATACAGACAAAATGGAAACTTATTTTTCTTAAATAAAAATCAGCTTTATACAAGGGCAATTCTTAGTAATTGTACTGGCAATTACTCCAGCCTCCTGGACTAACATGTTTGTATTAATATAACTATATATCGATGATTAATGTTCGATTCATCACATGTATACCAGTAATGTTATTAGAGTAAACAAACTACAGGTCCTGCCTCTGGGGCAAGGATCCTGGCCATCCCCCGCCCGAACCAGGCGGAACATCGAACAATTGACACATTTTAAGTGGCTCCTAGTACATGACTGAAAAACTCACGCAGGACGGACTAGAGAAAGTACAGTAGTCTATCGTAAGAACTAAGAACGTAAACTAACCATGGAAATGGAAGAAGCAGGGTGGGGATGTAAACTAACAGAGAGTAGAGATACGTGACAAAAATATCGCGCCCACTAGGGGCTCGCGGCCTACAAAGTATGCTACAAAAGTGAAATCCCAATACTTAGATAAGCGACCAAGTAATGAAAGTACATGAAAACGATCCAACATCTCATAAGAAGTATAATAAAGCATGTAAACAAAGGCGAGATACCGCCCATCCGCGCTAATGCGGAACTGCTTCAAGGTACGCTACAAGTGAAACCAACACTTAGAAAAGGCGACCAAGTAACGAAGTACATGAAACGAGCAAACATCTTATAAGAAGTATAACAGATAAAACATGTAAACAAAGACGAGATACCGCCCATCCGTGCTAATGCGGAATAGGGGCTCGTGGCTTACAAAGTACGCTACAAAAGTGAAAACCCAACACTTAGAAAGCGAACAAGTAACGAAAATACATGAAAACAATCATAACAACTTAAGAGAACCTCCTATCTGCGATAGTGCGAGATAGGGGCTCGCGGCTTACAAAGTACGCTACAAAAGTGAAATCCAACACTTAGAAAGTGAACAAGTAACGAAAGTACATGAAAACAATCATAACATCTTAGAAGAAGTATAACAGATAAAAACATGTACACAAGGATGAGAAACCGCCTATTCGCTATAGTGTGAAATAGGCGGAACGAACGAAGTAGTTTCGCGGAACTACCACCTGAGAAAATAACGTTACGCTAATAAAAAACGAACACATGGGCGTGAGTTGCACACTAAAAACAGCCCCCAAACTCCCTTCCCTATATGAGAAGGATACTAATCAGGCTGTAATAGGCTGTTGAAACGCTTAGAAATCCAATACGATGTAAAGAAGGTAATAATCCAATGTAATCTGGGCAGTTTTCGAAAGATTTGAATCCACTACGAAAACGCATGAGTAAACACTTTGGATGGTAGAATGAGAAGGAAGAGCATTGACCGGATAGGACCGGTCACTGAGGGTGCACAGTGTTAAAAGATTACCAGGGCATACTAGACACGGTAGAATGAGGTGCTAATGTTGTGGGGAGACAGGTAAGCGGGGAAACGAAGTAAATATACACAATATATAGAGCAGAAATGCTCAGTGCCTTAGCTTCAATGTTTTTCAGGAGGGGTTTCAACCATTTTTTTCACCCCAGTCCCCACTTCTTCATCCACCCTTGTACTAACCTACTCACCAACTCTGTAGTAGCTCCGTGCTTTGACCTTGCAGCGATTCCAACAACCAACTCTTCAAAAATCCCAGTACCTGCAGTGTGCATATCTCTTGCTAAATTCCAGTTCACTGTACTACTGCATGTACATGCCTACTCGAGCTTCATTTTGAACTACACATGCGCAAATCCTTAAAATCTGACCCAACATTTATCCTGGGTTCTTTGCAAGCAATCATCTAAACGAAAATTACAGGTCTATGTGAATAGCTTTTAACGCAATGTAGATTTTTAAAGAATCAGTTCAATGTTCTAAAGTACAATAGTTTACCCACAAATGTTGTGCCAAAATAACTTTTACTGAAGCACATGGTTAATTGGACTGCAAACAACTTTTGCAACAGAAACTACTGATGGTGAGAATGCACATTTTACATTAGCAACTCTAATGCAGAGCGAAGAAACATACTGTACTGTGAGCTGATATATCCTGTCAGGATCAGAGATGTTAGCTTCCCACAAAATTCATACATTGTCTCCACTCATTTACATTTCCGGATCAAACAATGATTCAAATATTACGTGTCTCAGATAGTCTCAGAAACAATGCAAGTGCATCTTCATTGTCAAAAGGTATACGTATTGTATGTGACAAACATTATGATATTGGAGTGCACACAGCACACACATGATAGCCTATACCGCAAAATTCACTATCTCTACACAGGGGGAAATTAGCGTTGCAAGTAATTGTTGTTAAACAACATACTCTGTGTTCATTGAGCACTACAGATGCAAGAATGTTCACAGACAATGGATGGGGACTATTAACCAATAAAATCACGGGAATTTGGGAAAAGCATCATTGTCTATATTTAGTATGAAAATTATAATTACAAAGCTACCATTTGTTAGAGCCTTTCAGACATAAATGAAGAATGATGAAAGTCTGAGGTTCTTACCAAACAATTGGACTTGAATATTATACTGCTTCACCTGTATGGCTACCGAAGGTGCATGGGTGACAATGAATACTCCTTCATGTTCAACTGTTACGTTTCTAACAA
>JAIPMN010019151.1:0-14058 GCA_020650975.1 Apostichopus californicus
CGATTATGGATCAAAATGGAAATAACGTAACTGAAGAAATAAAAACGATTTATGCCGAGTACAGAATCAATACTGTGGCGATCAGCGATGGTGGTATGTACAAATGTAACGTAAGATATACATGTATGGATGGAAGAGAGGTAACGGAGGTAGCGACGCTCGATCTTAATGTTAAATATGATAACAGTCCTCAATGTGTTCGTAATGGTACTGTGGGGGAGCCCTACAAACCTGGTGATTGGATATTGTTGTCATGTTACTGTAGAGAGATGGATACGTGTTCTTGGTCACACACAGTAATAGGCAGTACATCTGCATCGTTCTTGTTACAACTCGATGAAGTGGTGATCCATGAAGAAAAGGCGATTATCAGAGTTTTAGTACATAACACATCATCTACTGATCATAATACTATATACGGTTGTACCAATGGTTCGGAATATACAAGTCGATGTGAGATTGGACCACAGAGTGAATCATCTAATGATATCATTATTAACTCAATGGAAACAGTGACGTCAACGGACATTTGCTTACCTCCAACTACAGAATCAATGTCAAAGGAAGGAATCTTCTTGGACTCAATGACATCGAAGGTAACTGAAATGAGAGACACCAAAAATAACATTAATATGGATAATTCTGTTCACCAGAATACCAATAACATGTCTTATACCGTAATCGTTATATTCGGCAGTTTAGTTACTCTCTTAACAGTTTTCATCGTCATTTTAACTGGTTTTATTTTGTGCGGGGGCAGAAACAAGCGAGATCAGAAAGCAAGAGGTGATAATATGACGAGGAATAACACCTACAATGAGGATAACGAAGCTAATCGCAATACGCCACACAACAACAATGCTTTTATACATAGTAGTCCTAGTGTTGTAAGCGTTGACAACTGTTACAGTATTACTGATGATAGCCACACACACGATTCCCCACCCATGAACATGATGAACGCAGTAGTAACATCTGTATGTGACGAGACCTATGGAGAAGTAGAAAGTACTAAGTTACCAGATGTTACTAAGACTGGAAGTGCGAAAAGAAGTCATGACGATAGTGGGAAAGTTCGTTTCGTTGCGAGTGATTTTCAACGTAGACCTTCACCATCTGAAAGACGAACTCGAGGATCCGTTCTCGTTAATGATGACGATGAAGAGGACATAAGTATGCTCTACGCTAAAGTAGACAAGTCCAAACGGAATAGCACCCTCCCCGGGAGTAGACCAACAACGTTTGTGGTGATGATGTGAACGGTGTGTACGCTAAGGTATTAATAAATTAGCAACTGGAATAACTGGTGCCTTGTGCGATTCTCCACTTCTACACTTTCTAATCTTTCGATATCAGTATCTTTCGATGAAAAGACTAAAGACTAATTTTTGCAAACGTTGTTTGGTTTATTAGTTGTACATCGCCTTGAGCAGATAGTGAGGCGTTATAAGTTTCATTCTTCTTCTTATTATCACTATTATTGTTAACCATATCAGTTTTGAGGTTAAATTAATTGTTTGGTATAGTATCACTTGTTCAACGTGTTTATTCGTATGCGATCTTGTTTGACTTGTATCTTGCAACGAAAATAAATTTCATTTTTGAAAAGCGTCAATTTCCTGTTATCTATCCACGCCTACCTCCATCTGGCAATATTCTTAACCTACTAACTTAGTCGTACCACACTTTCCAATCAAACTCATTGTACACTTGCAAATCTGGTAGATTTGTTCATTGAGGTAATTGTGCCCTAGATACGGTCTATAAAGTCTTGTATATGAATAGGTTTCAGTGACGAAAACTGTTCATGCAAAACATGTAAACATTGAACTAAACTAGATTTAGCTGTTATAAATGACAAATCTTTGCAGCTTTATCATTACTCTCACAACGTCATTGTATGCTATACTCTTTGACACAGTTGTTTTGGTCGTTCATAAGCGCCTGGCTTTTAGTATGCTTTACGCGTGTTGACGTCCCTGTCACAGACGTCTGTACAAAAAAGCGGTCAAATTAAAATCTGGGTTAGTGTTTTAGTTAAGCTAAATTTTAACAATGGTTAAAGCGTATACATTTTAACAAACCAATTATGCCATAGTTAGGTTGAAGTGTTTCTAGATTTTAGGAAAAATTTGTAGCAATTTTAGGAATATTTGTTTGCTTGGTGATAATAATTACCTTACAATTTTTGTGTCCACAAGTTTTCATGGTTCACAAGATTTTGTAAACAAGTGCATATCAGTGTTCACTGAAAGGTGATATCTTGAACCGCGGGTTCCTTGGTCTTTTGGTTTCGATGATAATCATAACCTAGTCATGCAGGCGGATGATGAGTGTGTGAGCGTGCGTGAGTGCGTGTGTTTGACGCCTTGCTTTTAAAAACGATATCTCAAGAAAGGAAGCATGGACCAATATCATAGTTGGTGAGTAGGTATACCACCTTGTAGAAGAAGCCAAATGTTTTACAGGAGGTCAAAGATCATTTGAGGTCACCAGGTGTCAAGTTGTAAAAACCTTGTAAACACGATATATCTCAAGAAGGGAAGCTTGGATCAATATCATATTTAGAGTGTAGTTGAACCACATTTAGGAGAAAAAGGCTATTGTTTTTAGAGGAGGTCAAAGGTAATTTGGGGTCACCAGGGGTCAAATTATGAAAACCTTGTAAACTCGATATCTCAAGAAGGGGAGCTTGGATCAATCTTGTATTTTATGTGAAGCGGTAACACATTAAGTAGAAGAAGCCTATATTTTCGTGTCAGAATACCAATACACTTAAGGCGACTAAACATCTCCTAAATTATTCATTAAGGCATTTACTACATGTCATAATTCGCAAAATATACAACAAATTAATGAGTCTTGAGATAGGTTTGCTGTTATTGCTGCTAGGATATTTTGCAAAGATTTTCACTCAACACCAGGTGCGAGTGGTAGATAGATGCTCTTTCAACCATACATTTTTATTGCGCAAAAGATCGCTTTGATTAGTTTATTGGAGTAATAGCGATATTTTGCGCACACCAATCTGCAGGTGAATGACAACTAAAGATAAATTATATGGAAATTGTACGAATCGCGCTAATCGAGTAGCGGTTCAAAGTAGCAGTGAGGTACTGTATAGGCTTAGAACTCGCGCACACCTAGCTACTGTATAGCATATGCCTAGTACTAGAGGACCCCTAATGTAACAGAAGCCAAGCTATCTTCGTAGGTATTTTTGCAGTCGTTTATTTTTATTTGTTTGAGACACTACAGTCGGCCTTGCTGCTTATTTACGATTTTGCGACATGTTTACTTTGTTCATCACTTGGGCTTTTGGTAGAACAAGTTTAAATTTCATAATGCACAGAAACATAATTTCCAATGTGTAATTACGTATCATCATGTATCTGCCGAAGTGTCTAACCTTTGTTTATAGCAAGTATTGATGTTGTAGATCTGTAGTATGGAGACTTGAACAACAGTCATAGTGGCGAGTGCATATTGGGTTTTGGCTAGTAGATTTTTAGTCACGGTCGCCAAATAGTGAGAATTAAAAAAAATATTTCAGTGTCGAGGCCTGAAAATCTTTAAAACATTATTTCTCATGGTAAAAATCATGGATCCTTTTAATACATGGTATATGGACTTTCCATATTGAGAACAAGAACCTTGTTGCTTGTGAGGTCAAATCTCATTTGAGGTCAAACTCTGAAAACCCTTTTAGATGAGATCTAACGATGGGAATCGTGGCTATCTGTCATACTTGTTGTGTGGATTCATAACATTGAATACAAGATCCCTATTGTTTCTGGTGGAGGTGTGTATTGCCAAGTACAGTAGACTGACCTGAATTTGTCATGCCAGAGTGTAATCAAAATAGTGGTTCGGGCAATTTATATTGTAACAGCTATTTCTGGTTAACAAGCAGAAGTCTAATGCAATGGAGCCATCGAAACCCCAATGCGTTTTGCATTCTGCGTTAGTTTAGTTATACTGCCCTCTACTTCATTGCCATGTTCGTGTTATTTTATGCACTTATACTATTTAATGTTGTGAAAAAACATACACGAAAACACGGTGACTTTAGTAGCGTGTATTTGAAGTTGTTTAACAGCGATTTCTTTATCACTAACACTTTCAATTACATTGTAGATTTGTCCGACTTTCTGTTTTTAAGAGATAAAGCCTGAGTATATGAGTCACCGACCATACGTGGCATAATTTGAGAAGGCTATGAAATAAACATGTGTGTTCAGTTATAAGAGCCACACGTTTTAGCCACTCATTCCTAACGCATTTGTTTTTACTGATTCAGATTCAGAAGAAGTAGATTAAAAAGCTTAGATTCTTTACACTACTTTAATAAGTAAGCCACTAAATCTAGAGTGTACTTTCACTGGCAATTGTTTTTGGTTGTACATCACGTTTGTGAAGGCATTAATCACATACGTCTGGTTTTGTAAAGTTGTGTCTACCTTCCTTTTCCACTTTGTACATATAATCTCACAGAAAATGAAATCTACTTTACGTATTACATCTGCACATATTTTTGATGAAAATACTACAGAAAAGCAATGACGAGTAAGAGTGATCTACTCCTATGTATTCTATAAAATCATTTATTTGTATCTTATTTTGGAATGTGAGAATTATAAAGCATTTAAATGTTGTCTCACATGACTGTAAGCAATTATTCTGAAATTTATGCAGTTCGCTTTATGTAAGGAATTTTGTAGTTCTTATTCTGGTTACAGTGTGTTGATAGGATACCTTAGTTCAACTTGATCATTCAGATATATAACTTCTTTGTTAATATGCAGCCAGCGAATAAAAATGCGTATTCGGCGCGACAACGGAGTGAATATAAAGTCTTCGCATTCGTGTTCACTGCAAAGCTCGGTACAACACAAATTTTGCGAAGATCCATAAGATGAAGGTGAGTGTCGGATATGGGGAGGGCCTGTGATGGGGGAGGGGGGGGGGTTGGTACGGGGAATGCATAAAGAGCTAAATTTGACTCAAATGTCAAGTCTGAGCGGATTGTTATGCACATTTATGTCAACATAACATAGCAGGCCTACATTAACCCTTTTTTGTAGTTTTAAGGCGATGCGATTGCAGATGGCCCGGGGAATTTTGCATGTATACAAAAAACTAGATGCTGATTCCTCCTTAATTACGGTAAATGTAGAATAGTGATACGAATCCAGAGATCTGCATTACTATAAGAAGAAATTAGAGCAGGTAGGCTAAAATAATAATTTCAGGGAAATATACTTAGCAAGTGAGTTACGATACGTTTTATGCCATGATTTGTAGTTTCGATCTTCCTGTGCTGTACCTTCATAAGCTTCGACATAGATAAGACCAACGCATTACTTTTCACATAAAAATACATCAATATACAGTGCATGAGCCCCCCCCCCCCCCTCCCCATATGAATTTCATCGGTACATGCCGAAGAACAAATATTTGATCAATGATATCTTTGATCGCCTAACTGGAAAGCTGGGGTTCGTATAATAGGTGACGCTTTACACTTCACTTGACATCATTACCATATTAAGAATGAATATTTAAAAAAAAAGGAATTTCTATTGTGTGAGGAGTGACATGTTACACCAATCTTCATGCCCGGGCTGCTGAGCAGAGTGGCTGCAATCACTGCAGCACTTCCTACTTACAACTCGACATGGCAAGAAGAACATAAAGCAAACGGCGTTCGACTCGTTTAGTCCTATACACATTGTACAAATGCATTCGCCAAACACTAAGTGACGGTTGTATTTGTCAGGACGACTGTCCAGGAGATTAAACAAAGTAGAGAAGACACAAAGTAAAGACGTTTTGGAAACTATATTTCCTCTAGAAAGGGGTAGTGGAAAGGAGAAAGATGTATCAATTTGAAGGATTGAGAAGAACAATTTTCTTTGAAGTGATAGTGATATACATTTTCATTTCCTCGTTGGGAAAAGCACAAGTAATGTTCGAATTACTGGACGGCGAGTATAACGAAGTGGTTTTCGTTGGTGAAACGGATATTACTTTACTGTGTTCTTATAATGGCAATTCAACTGTTGAAACAGTGACGATTATGGATCAAAGTGGAAATACCGTAACTGAAGAAACAACAACGGTTTTTGCCGAGTACAGAATCAATAATGTGGCGATTAGCAATGGTGGTATGTACAAATGTAACGTAAGATATACGTGTATGGATGGAAGAGAGGTAACGGAGGTAGCGACGCTCGATATAAATGTTAAATTTGATGCTAGTCCTCAATGTTTTCGTAATGGTACCGTGGGGAAGCCCTACAAACCTGGTGATTGGATATTGTTGTCATGTTACTGTAGAGAGATGGATACGTGTTTATGGTCATCCAACGTAATAGGCAGTGGACAAGCAGATCTTTTGACACCACTCGATGAAATGATGAACCATACAGGAAAGGCGATTAGAAGAGTTATAATACATTACACATCATCTACTGATCCTAATACGAGGTATGATTGTTCCAGTGGATCGGCAGAGACAGATCGATGTGAGATCGGACCAGAGAGTGAATCATCTAATGATATCATTATTAACTCAATGGAAACAGTGACGTCTCCAGATGTTTGTTCATCTTCAACTACAGAAGGTACATCAGGCGATGGAATCAGCTTAGAGAAGACGACTTCTGAGAATACTGATAATCCTTTTGTTATTGTAATAGTAATTGGTGTCAGTGCAGCTGGTCTCTTAGCAGTCGTGGTTGTTTTTCTGATTGTTTTCATTTTTTGCGGAGGAAGAAAAAAGAAAAAAGTGAAAGATGATAAAAGGGCGAATGATAATCACAAAGCTGACTACATTAATGGGACTCATTTAAATAAAGCTTACCAACAAACAAGTCCTGAAAGTACTGCTAATGATGCTAGCCACACGTACGATTCCCCGCCTATGAAGCGGAGTGATGTCATATCTCTACCCGACGACAATTACGCAGAGGTAGATAGTCCTAAGCTATCGGAAATGAGCCCGATTGGCATTCAAGGTAAAAGTTATGATACTCGGGCTGTTGGCAGTGATTTTCAAGGCAGACCGATTCCTTTAGAGAACCGAGAAGCCGTTGTTGATAATACAGCTGACGAGGAGGATAATTTCAGTATGCTCTATGCAAAAATAGACAAGACCAAACGGAAAAGCAACGTCCCTGGCAAAAGACCAGTATCTACAACAGCGTATGCTATGGTAGATAAAAACAACTAGCAACATGTGACACATCAATTATCGATAGCATTTCGAGTTGTGATGATTTGTGTGTTAGTATAGGCCCAACTTGATGAACAGTACTCGTATATTCAGCATGTAATTCGTGCGCGATGTTTGTTGAGTGTATACACTTGAATTTCTTCCCTTTGTCTGTTCATTGCATGGTTATAGTTTAGTTACCAATAGCGGCCAATAATACTATGTCAGTTGGTAGGTACTTTTAAATAAAAAAATATCCAGTCACGCTGTCCAAACTCATTGCATATGGGTATAGTTTTACGTGTCATGGTATACGTCATAGATGAGGCCATCAAACAATTTAACTCTTCGAAGATCTCTATGAAGCCTTTTATATCATTTGAAATACTAAACGCTATCCTCATCAGGATAACTGGCCATTCACCGTACCTTCAAGTTTGCGTATCATGATAACCTCGTAGAGGCATCATCAAGTAGTAGGTAATGATTTGGAAACAATTAACGATGCGAAACTGATCTTTCCCTTTATTTCCATTATTTTACGGGTTGTGCTGGAAAGAGAAGTTAAGCTCAACGTAAGTGTAGTTGTAACTGATATTAATGAAGAATGCGCTATGTCAATGGGGACCTGTTCCTCTTTTGGTTTTGCAAGCAGCTCGGAAAGAACTGAACAGTTCTTAACATTTTAAAAACACATTTTTACCACCATGTTGGCTACTGTAGTATTTCAAAGTATATTCTTTGACCCGGTTATTGCTGAGTCTACATTAATGTTCATCGGCAATGTTATTAATGCTTTTGAAATGAATACAACAGTTTGTATATGTCTACAGAGTTTTCTTCTGAAATGTTTATATGATGAAAGTGTGTTATAGTGGTGATAATTGACTGCATGAAATTCATTAGAATATTAAATGTTTGCTGAGCCTTCTGTCGCAAAATATCGATTTTATTTTATTTTTGAATATGGTGGTGGAGTTTATCGCTATAGCCCTCACAATGATAACCTACCATACTACTTTAAAAATAATAATAATTACTGCATGATCGTAAATGTTTATACAACCCAACAAGTATCTAGTTTTCTTGGTTTTGCTATATCGATCAACAAAAACTATACAATCTGTGAAGTTGCTATTTTGATGAAAGGTATTTCATATTAAGCATTATTAATAATTCTAAAACGGAATATAATATAAGCTTAATGAATTTTTCCACCGGTTTTGCGGAATACAGATCAACAATATAAATGATTACCAATAGTATCTTTGAATTGTCAAAAACAGTTGCTTCAATCGATTCGATGCTTAGGGGATTATAATTGTAAGAGAAATATAAGAAGAGAAATCTATAAATATTGATTTATTAAAAACAAAACCTTTATTTATACCGAAACCCGTAAATACGTTTATCTCGTTTATGTCTCTTTATATTAGTGACCATTCTTATGTATAAGCGCAGGTTATATCAAAGACGAATGGCTTAATTCTTATCTTTAACCTTTGGAAATAATGCAACATTTTGAATCTTTCGTGTTTGCTTTGTAAAGTATTAATCTAGTATACTTCTATAAATAATTGTATAAAGGGATGATCTGCCTGCAAGCCACTGTAGAAATGTTTTTTTTTTGGGATAAATAAAGCTTTCTAGATAAAAAGTAAAAAGTCTTCAAACCATACTGATTACAAAGGTCTTCAGTATTGGCCCCGAATTTTAGCACCCCCCCCCCCCAGAAAACAAATTACTGTAAATTTTCAAAAGTAGAAGCTATGATCCTTGAAACCAGGAATTCAAATAGAAAATATAATGTCTTAGCGTGGATAGTTACTGTTCAGTGTGCTTTTTGTTACCATTTTAAAATTGGTGACCATTAAATTACCCCCTTTAGCATTCGTGACATTTTTTGACAAATAAATACAACTACATTCGGGGCATCTCTTGGTTGTTGTAAATTGAGCTAATTGAAAACCGGAGAAATACGAATGCTCTCGCTTATATGTCACATAAGAAGTCCAAGCTATAAGGTATTACAGGTCACATGAAGAAAAAAAACTTGAACATGATTCTCTTGTCCAAATGTGACATCTCACGCAATCAGCAAGTACCCGCACTATCTTCCTTGCAACATGCCTTCTGTATAATTTCTGGCTTTCTGCATCAAATTCCAATGGCTTTATCAGTTAAAACTGGTAACGGTGACTACCCGTTAAACAGTAAAAACTGATGTGTGTTATCACTTCTTAACATGAATTACATTTATGACCAGTTGCTACTGAGAAGGACTAACAAACGGTAAACACACAAGCCTATGCATAACGATTGTCTGGACTAACAGAACTACACTAAAGGTTTCGTCAATAATTTCGTCCACATTTGAACAGAAAGTGGATGACACTTTACTTCAAAACGCTTCAAATCTACCATTTGAACCATCGTTACAAAGTATACTTACTAGTCAAACACACGGACAGTTGTTTAGACTCCAGTCATTAGTTGCAACAGCCTTTGAGTAATGAGCTCGCCTGGTAGTAATTTTTCCGAAGTAGCATCTGGTGACAGGTGTACCATGTGTCACGGTGTTATAACACACTTCAGATTATACTGGTTAACGGTTGTCTCTTATTCACAGTACAAACTGATCGAGCCATGTACATTGGGTGTTTTCTATCAACTTACCGAATAATACTGTCTGGTCGACACGTGATATCACTATGACTTTAATATCACGACGTACCATAAGACGCGAATTGCAGTGGGCACTTTACATTGTACTTAAAGGTTTCTTTCCTCTCTACATCACCGTAGCCTATATATTCTTATGAAATATTTCATACACTAAGCCTTTGGTTATTATATGTGATATATATATAAATAAATAAATAAATGTATAAATATATATGTATATATGTATATATGAATACGAATATTATTATTCAGCTTTTCTATAGAATCTTGTGCTTTGTAGTAAAAAAAATTAATTCAATTCATATCAATCTCTTTCGGCGACTCATTATATACCTATTATTTTATTATGTAGAGGATATGCCACTTAGTTCATGACACGGCAAAATGTAAAAACGAAAGAAACAGAATCACGTATAATACATATACCAGTCAATCTCAGGACAATATCATGTAATATAAACATAATACCCAACAACACTGTAGTCTTTCAAATCAAACGTATTTCAAGAATTTCAATAAAATGCAACAATATGGCCACCTTTCATGTTTCTATCATTGACTAACAATATACGTAAATATAATATGAACAGAAGTTCAAAGCAGTACAATACCCAAATAATAAAATTGCAGTTTAACGAATAATTCCAAGAAATCTATCTGAAAATTCAGATTGAGACATTATCAATACAGTTTTAAAGACCAAAGCAATTCTTGGTAAGAATGGCATTAAGCCACCCACTTGTAAAGTAGAATGCTATTTTAATCTTCCTTAAATAATTTTCGATTTTCGTAACAATTAATCAAGAGCAAAGACACCGATTTGAATCCAAAATACTGTTTTCTATCAAAATCGTGTGACTAACATGGCAACACATGTTACAGCCGTTTTACTCAAGGAAAGGGGCAGAGAAAGTATCGTGTGACTGGTAGGCTATAGTTTATTCATTCTGAAAGAGAAAAAGACGAAAGGGTGAAAGTGAACTTTCCTTTTTTCTTGTGGATGGTGAGTGTCGATGAAGTTTTTTTTACCTAATTGAGAGTTCCATATGCTTTGTAAATAAATGAATCTTTGTACATCGCTACTGGTTGTAGCTTTGGTGAGAAGTCTTTTCTCAAGAAGCGGGTCAATTCTAAGCATAGATTCATAGATACCGTGGTAACGAAAAATATTTCACAAAGCAAGGCAAGTTTAGTAAATAAATGTTCGAAAATAGTCTTAACAAAATGAGCAAGATGTTTCAATCTAAAGGGATTGCAAAATCGATTTTACGTGAAATGATTTTCATTGTTGTTTTCATTTTTTCGATTGGAAACGCACAAATCGTATTCGAACTAGCCGATGACGAATATAACGAAGAAGTCTTCGTTGTTGACACTCTTACAATTAGGTGTTAATATAGTAGTTTTAACTATTGGAACAGTAACTTCTGAGTTACTGTTGAAGATAAAACTGGAAATTCGCTTATTGAAAATAATTGAACAATACATGCTGAGTACAGAATAAATAATATGGAATTTAGTGATCGTGGTGTGTACACATATAAGTTAAGATCTACATGTATGGATGGAAGAGAGGTAATGAAGGTAGCGACGCTCCATCTTAATGTTAAACATAGCTACATACCTCAATGTATTTGTAATGACACAAGTGGGATAGCCCTACGACGCTGGTGAATGGCTATTACTGTCGTGTTTCTGTAAAGAGGGGGATATGTGCGTCTGGTTATATACGGTACTGTAATTGGAAGTGGAGTAGGTAATAAATTGACACCCTGGATGAAATTGTGATCCATAAAGGAAAGACGATTACCAGAGTTGTAGTTCACTGCACATCATCTACTGATTCTAATACCAGATATGATTGTTTAAGTACAAGATTGTTAAACCGATGTGACATCGGACCACAGAATAAATCATATTATGACATCATTATTTACTCATTGGAAACAGTGACGTCACCATACGTTTGTGTAACTGTGAATGCCGAAGGCGAATCAATCACAGGAATTACCGTGGATACGACCACTATGAAGGTAAATAAAATTGCAGACACCCAAAGTACAATTAGCACGGACGATGAAGGTCAATAGAACATTGGAAATCCTTTTTTCATCGTGATGGTAATTGGTGGCAGTGTAGCTGGTCTTCTAGTAGTTATTATAATTGCTTTAATTGGATTAATTTTGTTCGGAAGAAAAACAAGCCTGAAAATACAGCGAGAGTTGAAAAGGGGATGAAGGATACCGTCCCGATGATTATCACGAAGTTGACAACAATATGCCATATTACAACAATGCTTATCAAAATACTAGCTGCGATGTAGTAAGTGATGAAATGGGGAATTGAGACGGTATTAGTGATGATAGCCACACATAAGATTCTCCGCCCATGAAAATGATGGACGCAGTAGTTTCAACTGTATCTGGGGAGCTCTCCTGAGACGTACGATAATCCTAGGCCATCACATGTTACTCTGACTGGAGAGCCGTCAAGAAGCTATGACGAAAGTGAAAAATCACGTTATAGCCTATTAAACCAACGCAATCTGCAAGACGAAACCGAGAATTTGTTCTCGATGATAAAGAGGATATTATAATATGCTTATATTTCTATATATTTCTGTCTTGACTATTTTTCAGTCTCTAGGGAATGAAACTGTTCGACAAGCTACGCGGGGTTTTTAAGTTTTACTTCCTTCTGCTTCATTGCCATGTCGTTATATCTGCACTTGTACTATTTATTGTTGTAGAAGAACATAAACGAAACGAAACGAATGAACACGGGGAATTTCGTAGCGTGTATTTGAAGTGATTTCTTTATCACTAACACTTTCAATTACACTGTAGATTTGTCCGACTTTCTGTTTTTAAGAGATATAGCCTGAGTTTATGAGTCACTGACCATACGTGGCATAATGTGAGAAGGCTATGAAATAAACATGCGTGTTTAGTTATAAGAGCCACACGTTTTAGCCACTCATTCCTAACGCATTTGTTTTTACTGATTCAGGTTCAGACGAAGTAGATTAAATAGCTTAGATTCTTCACACTACCCCCCACATATACAGTAATGCACTTTAATAAGTAAGTCACTAAATCCAGAGTGTACTTTCACTGGCAATTGTTTTCGGTTGTAAATCACGTTTGTGAAGGCATTAATCACATACGTCTGGTTTTGTAAAGTTGTGTCTACCTTACTTTACTACTTTGTACATATGATATCACAGAAAACCAATTCTACTTTACCATATTACATCGGCACATATTTTCGATCAAAATACCACAGAAAGCAATGACGAGTAAGACTGATCTACTCCTATGTATACTATAAAATCATTTATTTGTATCTCATTTTGGAAGGCGAGGATTATAAAGCCTTAAAACGTTGTCTCACATGACTGTAAGCAATTATTTTGAAAGTTCGCTATGTATACAGAAGTCTTTATAGTTATTATGCTGGTTACAGTGTGTTGAGAGGATACCTTAGTCCAAATTGAACATTCAGATATATAACTTATATGTTAATATGAAGCCAGAGATTCAAAGGGTGTATTCGGCGCGCCAATGGAGTGCATAGTCCTCGTATTCGTGTTCATAGCTAATTAGCTCGGCGGTACAACACCAATATTGCGAAGATCGATAAGATGAAGGTGATTGTCGGAAAGGGTGAGGGCCTGGGATGGGCTGGGCTGGGATGGGGGAGGGGGTTGAGATGGGATGGGATGCATAATGAGTTCAATTGGCTCAAATGTCAAGTCTGAGCTGAATTGTTGTGTACATTTGCGTCAACATAACAGCAAGTCTATATTAACCCTTTATGTATTCTTAAGGCAACGCGATTGAAAACGGCCCAGGCAATTTTGCATGTATACAATCAAACAAGTTGTCGATTACTTCTTAATTACGGTAAATGTAGAATAGTGGTAAGAATCCAAAGATCTGCATAAATATTAGAATAAATTGGAGCTGGTAGGCTAATATAATAATTTCAGGGAAATATACTTAGCAAGTGAGTTACGATACGTTTTATGCAATGATTTGTAGTTTCGATCTTTGTGTGCTGTTCCTATGTTGGCTTCGACATATATGAGACCAACACATTACTTTTCACATAATAAATACATCACTATACAGTGCATAAGCCACCACCACCCCCCC